>PNEQ01047366.1:0-11390 GCA_003012365.1 Medauroidea extradentata
CTTGTCCATTGCTTGCAGGGTGGAACGGTGTCGTCCTTACAAGACCAATTCCATTCTTGTCAAGGAAAACTCTCATTTCCTTTGACACAAAAGCTGTCCCATTGTCAGATACAATGAACTGGGGCAAACCATGAACACTAAATATGTCACGTAACTCTCGAATTACCACTGTCGAACTCCCTGATGGTATTTTCCTAACCTCCAACCATTTTGAATATGAGTCTACCAAAATGAGGAATTTCTGTCCCTGAAAAGGACCAAAAAAATCAATATGTAACCTTACCCAAGGTTTGGTAGTACTACTCCATGTATACTCCTGTTTGGGCGGGTTTGACCTCCCTTGCTGACATTCGCGGCACTCCCCCACCATCTGTTCAATATCTTTGTCCATCTGCGGCCACCACATGTAGCTTCGAGCTAAGGACTTTGATCTTACCACTCCATCATGGGCACTGTGCAATATGTTTAACATTACAGACCTTAATGAGGATGGGATTACTACCCTATTGCCCCACGACACACATCCCTTATGCACAGACAGCTCCTACTTGCAACTCTCGTATGGCTTCAGCATCTCAGCATTTTCTTGCTTCTTCCAGCCATGGCTCACGAAGTGTCGCACCTTTGCCAAAATAGGATCTTTCCCGGTAGTGCTCTCCACTAGACTGGCGTCCACTGGGAAATCTGGCATGGCTTCCAGCATCAGGATATCCCCCACTTCCGGAACCTGTACTTCCTGATACACTGGCGGCCTGCTCAATGCGTCAGCATGACTGATGCTTTGCCCCGGCCGGTATACCAACTGGTAATCGTACATGGACAGCCACAGGCTCCACCGTAGCAGTCTAGGTGACAGTATGTCCGGTGTCTGCTTCATCGGGTGCAATAATCGAAGGAGTCACAATGGTGAACGAGCGTCCTGTCACATACTGTCTAAATTTACACACCCCAAACATTATGGCCAGAGCTTCTTTGTCTCCCTGCGAATAATTTCTCTCACTCTTTTGTAGCGTCCTGGATCCAAAAGCTACAGGCACTTCTGTTCCATCCTCCATTACATGGGCCAACACTGCTCCTACACCATGTTCTGAAGCATCACGGGTTAGTACCAATGGTTTCGTCGGGTCATAGTGGGCTAACACCCTGTTTGGTTGCAACAGCTGCTTTGCTTTATGAAAAGTCTCTTCATGTTCCTTGGTCCACCTCCATGGCATACCAAAATCCAACAACCTATGAAGAGGCTCGAGTACCTGAGCCTTGTTACATAGGAACCGTTCATAGAAATTCAGTAGACCAAGGAACGCCTGAAGTTCCTTTCTGGATGTTGGAGTTGGCACACCATGGATAGCCTCTAGCTTATTATCCGTTGGGTGTACGCCTTCGGCATCAATACGGTAACCCAAAAAGATCACAGATTCTTCTGCGAAACGACACTTGGCCTTTTTTAGACGCAACCCTGTGCTGTCAATGCGTTCCAGCACCTGATCTACCCGGTACCAATGCTCTTCTGCATCTTTTCCTGTAATCAAGATGTCGTCCAACAACACCACCACCCCTGGTATTCCTCCTATCAGACCCTCCATCATCCGTTGGAATATGGCAGGCCCACTGCTCACTCCAAAAGGCACCCGTTTCACTCGAAATAGGCCTTTCATTGTATTTACAGTCAAGATTTCTGCCGTTATTTCGTCTACAGTCAACTCTGAGTAGGCATCCTCCAAATCCAGTTTCGTAAACAAAGTACCCCCTGCTAAGTTCGAAAATGCTTCATTGACTGTTGGTTGGGGATAGGTGCTGGTTTTAGACAGTTCGTTGATGGTGCACTTGTAGTCACCACATATGCGTATTGACCCATCCACTTTACGAACGGGTACAATTGGTGTTGCCCAAGAAGAAAACGCCACCGGTTCCCACACTCCTCGTTCCACCAACCTATCAATCTCTTTACTGACCTGGTCACGCAGTGCAAATGCCACTGAACGGCTCTTCCTGAAGATGGGCTTCGCGTCTGGTAGTAGTTCTATCATCACGGGAGGGCCCCCATATTGGCCCAATGAACCATCTGAAGAAAAGATCCCTGGATATTTGCTGATTGTGTGGATTGCTTTTGTTTCCTGCACAACTGAAAAGATCCCTTGAACCAATATGCCTAGCGGTGCCAACCAATTGCGGCCCAACAAGCTTAGCCCACTACCTTCAGCTACCAGCAAAGGCAATCTCACATCCACTGACTTTGTTTGTACCCTAACCTGTCTGCACCCTACAACTTGCAACTGTTCCTGAGACCAAGTATGTAACACCATTTTGGTCTCTTCTAATGGAAGACTTCGTGGCCATAACTTTTTAAAAGTGCTCCAACTCATGATGGTCTGCCCTGCACCAGTATCCACTTCCATTTGATGCCCCTTACCATCTAACAGCACATCCATCAATATTGGTGCTTGTCTTTTCCTTTTGGTCTCCACACTAAACAAACTATACAAAGATTCCTCTTCCTCCTTGGCCCCTTCTGTTTGGTCTGATAACCTATATGTGGAGCCTCGTTTTGAGTTATCCTGTCCCCTTCCTTGCTGCCTTGGCTTTGTATTTCCGGATGTCCTTCTTTTAGACAGACAAGCTCTTTCCAAATTGCCTGCTTTCTCACAATAATTACACACAGTTTTCACATGTCTACACTCCTCAGGAGGGTGATCTCCTCTACACCTCCAGCACAGTTTAAAAAAGTTTTGTGCTTCATTCTTAGCTGGTCGCTCCTCAAAGGTTTCTGTTCTATTCTTCCCTGGATGATATGAGACTGATTTATACCCGGTATTTCTTTCGTTTCCCTTAAGTTTATGAACTGACTCGCACAACCCTACTTCTTCCACACCTCTCCTGATATTCTCACAATTCCGCCCTGCCGTCTCCATCGCTGTCGCTAAATCTACAGCATCTTTCCAGGTTAACTTTCCTTTAGACAACAACGCATGTTGTATGTTTTTGTCTTTCACCCCACACACGAATCTATCTCGCAACATTCTGTCCAAATCTGAGAAATTACAATGTGTTGATAACTTCCGCAACTCCGCTACATATTGTGCCACTGTCTCTCTTTCACTCTGATCCCGTTTATGAAACCTAAAAGACTCCACCACTTCGTTCGGCTTTGGCTCAAAGTAATTGCCCAATAAAGTTAGAATGTCCACTAACCCTACCTCCGAAGTTGACTTTGGTGCTCATCTTCCTTTGTGACTTTGTTGGCCAGAAAGTAAAACTGGAGACGTTCGGAGTATGTCCTCCATGTATCCCGACCCGGGATAAACTCACCGAATGTTGACATCAACACCATGTCATACTGGAAACATACGGCCGTTACTTGAAATCTCGTCCTCACACATTCATTTCATTTTCCTCGTCACCAATGTTGTGTCCTACATCACTTTATTATCCTTTCCTGCTACAAGCACAAACATTCATCAACAAACTCATTATACTGTCTACCAACCTTATCTTGTTCATTTTCCTTAGTCCTATTAGCCTACTACCAACAAAACTATACCACATATACCACACAAGAGATGAGAGATACCTGTCGGCTCTGGTCAAAGGAGGAAGTCTCTGCTTTCTCTTGCACGTGTTTCTTTTTCTCTCATCCACTTGATGGCATAACATATACATTCTAGAAGCAATCCAAAACTTGTTTATAAAGTGTTCTGCTGGATGAATATCTTCCAGGTGGATGTCATTAGTGGAAGTAGGGTGCAGGGAAATAAGGGAATTGTATTATAATTATGGTTGGTAGTTTTTGTGTGATAGCAGTATGAAAAAGCAGTTTTTAGCAATTTTCAGATGCCCCAATACCATGTTTCTAAGCATGATATCTAGGTTATAAAAATAGAGTAACTCTTTAAAAAAACTTTCTTCTAACATTCTACAACACAGTTCATGCCCTAGCTATATAGGGCTCTTAATGAATATGGAAGTAAAGAAATAAACCGTGAATGTTAAGTGATAACTTGGACAGTGATCATAGGCTGTAAGTTGCAGATATAAGAGAAAAGAAAGAGAAGAAATTTACGGATAATCAAGAAAGAAATATAAGAGTAGGGAGGGATAAGAAGAGAACAATTTGAGAATATAATTAAGTATCATGATACAAAAAGATGAATAGCAGGGATTGGAAAAGGAAAGGAAAAGATTTTAAAAAAGGTTTTGTTTGGGCAGCAGTAGAGGTATGTGAAAGAACAGGGGACAAGAGGAAATTGATGGAGACACAGTAGTGGAACAGTAAAGTACAAACATATAAGAGAAAAATAAGGTTTTAGAAAGTGGTTCAAAACACTTAGGATGTTATCCATGAACATTCTTGTAATAAACTTGCTAACATTTATTTTGTGGACAAGAGTTTGGCTCTCGAAAAAACTGTCCAAGCACCTTCCTAACATTAGCGCATTCTTTGACATATTTTGTGCGTCCTGCTACTTTGCGGTGTTTCTGGGTCTAATAATTTTTTGAGGACCATGTACTAGAAGCTAATATTGGCTAAAATTGCAAATTTCCATGTAACTTTTTTCACCAGGTGTGTGTACCACTGTAATTGCTGGTATGCAGTATTATTACTAAGTATTTAGAATTAACTATTTAAACCATACATTTATTTACAATCAACAAAAATTAAAAAATATGAAAGTTTTGTCCCAGAAAAAAAGGGGGGGGGGGAAGAACAAAATAAACAATAGTACAAAATACATTTATGCTTACCAATTCAGCTGGAAAATAAAATTAATATAATCTCATTCGACAAGTAGATAGGATCAAATTGGAGCAAAATTCAAAATAAAAAAATAAATAAGAATTAAAACTAATAAAATGATGAAACACAAAATTTTAAATATTTGTAAGTATAATATACAAACTAACAAAATTAAAATAATCTGTTGAACCGTGAGGATTTGAACTTCAAAACCTTAGTTCTCAAGTCACACACTATAACCACATGACCATTTCTTCCACGTAGAATATAGTGCACAAATATCAAAGAATATACATGTACGTACATAATTCTTAAAAAATGTGTTTATTGCATTTTTATATACATTTTAATTACTCTGCTTCGGGGTCGGTTCCCGGATTTCCGCTTGTGGGAATCATGCCAGACGATGCCGCTGGTCTGCGGGTTTTCTCTGGGATCTCCCATTTTTCCCGCCAATTCATTCTGGTGCTTCTCCATACTCACATCATATCACCCTTTAACAGCGCTATAGACCTCGATGTTAAGCGCTGACCAAAATCTCTTCACTCAATTACTCTGCTTATATAAATTTATATCTACTACTTTCGTATTGGTTCAAATCTACGCACACATTGTTTTGTACATCATCAATGTTCCGAGAAACAAGGATATAGTGCTAGAGCTTGCAGATGTTTGCAGACTTAGAAGTTGTTGTGAAAAAAAAAAACAATGTCAATATCATTATTTCACTAGAGGTTATTCATTGACTGTTAGCTATCTTGTCTATCTTTGTGAGCTAGTTATGGGCTGCGAATCAACTAGGGGAGGTACCTGCCTCTCGCAATTTTGAGAGAGCTTGCAACACGCAAATGACACGCAAATCATTCAAGGATCCGGTTTCCTTTTAAAATTTAGTTTGCAGTGCACATCTCCCTCACAAAACTGACTTTGAATACAAGACTTAGTACAGATAAAGAGATCCTGTACAAGGAAAATAAGAGAGAAGATAAACGATAGTAACAAAAGAGTATAGTTGAAAGAGTGGACAAGGGTGTTAGAGGAAGATATGCTCTGGAGTAAAAATATACTTTAGATTCAGGTGAGACATAGGAAGAAAGAGAAAAGGAAAAATGTTAAAATGAATAACGAATAGGGTGCATAAATGGAGTCTATAGAAGAGGAAAAGGAGATATGGAAGAACTACCTTAAGAATTTACTGAACCCTGTAAGGGTAACAGAAGACATGGAAGAGGAAGAAGAGCAATCAGTGCCCAATAGGCATGATCAAGATATCTCGTAAGGGAGGTGGAGTTGGCACTAAAGAAAATTAGGAAAGGTAGGGTTACCAGATTGAACATTTCGTACATTTTACAGTACAAAGTGCAATGGAAGTTCCTCACACGACCACTGTGTGATACAAATACTTGTTATTGTTCGACTCGCATAAGCCATTACAGCAGTGCCCAATCAATAATACTGATTGTATGTTAGCCTATCTAAACACTCGAAAGCTGCTGTTTCTGGTGAAACTTATATGTCAATGACCTTTATTGGCTTTTGAAACATTGACCTTTATTGACTTTTGAAACACATTTTGCAAAAAATGTAACAAAATAATGTCATAGAGAAGATCAGAATCTTGTGATGTTTTATGTTGCTTGTCCAGAGATATGTAGTTATATAGAGGGGAGCAAGATTTAGAAGTTCAATTGTCTTAAAAAACAGAAATCAAAAAAATGTAAGAATGTACAGGCAGTCCATACAGAAGGTTACAATGTTACTAATCGCTTAACGTTGCTCCGAGACTTTTTATTATATACAATCAAAGAAAAAGCAGCTGGATGTTTTAAATAAAATGAGTTTTCTTCTAAAAAGTGATTTTTTAATCTGGCCAAAGATGAATAAGTTTGAAAGCATTTTAGTTTACAAATACAGTAACAATATGTGTGAATTTTCATTGGTTTGTGCTAATTAACATACTGTATCAAAATGTTTATGATAAGCAATAAAATATGCATAAAGTTTATGATGTCCTACGTTTTGGACCATGCTTGTCTTACATTTCATTAATAGCACCTAGTAACCCTAAGATACGGAAAGAATACTGTAATGACATGTATGGATGTTGAGAAGACATTCAGCAGTGTGGGACAGTATACAAAGTTAAGGAGGCACTGAGCGAGAAAGGTGAGGAGGTTTATTAAGTAGAGACAAATAGCATGTCTATAGAGAATAAGAAGAAGGAGAGGGTATTTCGACATCATCATGGGAGTAAAGCAACGAAGTGCCTGACCACTTGCAGATGACAAAGTGGTGGGAGAACACACATTAATCTGGATGTTTTGGGCAAATGAAGTGAGAAAATACGGAAAAGTGAGAAAATACGGAATGAAGTTTAGTGCCAAAAAGAGAGTATAGGGATCGTTGTCACAGGAAGTAGTAAAAGAGCAAAGAAGAAAGTAAAACTTAATAGAATTATGTGGATAGTTTTAAATACCTTGTGGGACAGTAAAGTCATTGAAGATATTTTGTCAGCACTTAGCATCTAGGTCTTTATTTAGCGCTGGTGAGGGGTGTCATGATATGAGTCTGCATCACCAAAATGAAGGGGTGGGGGAAATATATATAAATTCCTTACTTTTTCTCTTATAATTTTAGGCAGTTTTGTTTTTTCACAAAACTAAAATGTGACAATTTCGACAATACAGTGCACCTTGCTAAGATGACATTGGAAAGAATGAGATGATGTGGTAATTCACCAAAAGTTTAAAAAGCTGTTAAATTAAGACTACATAGGCTAGATTTTAAAATTTTTGGGAATTTACTCACCTTTATGAAAAGTTGGACTGGAAGAAATCTTATCAAAATCTGAAATTGTGGGTGTCATGGTCTGGTTGAACTGACTAGCTCAACTGTGTTATTAAGACAATTTTGTAACAAGTAAAATAGTGTATTTCTGTGTTAATAGTTTTGTGTGACCATGTTGGAAACAGACAGTCCTCCATTTCTCCATTCCTTTCGTTTGGTAACTGCAACCAAAGTAATTAACTAGAAAATGTGTTTTAGAGTGCATTTAAGTGGTTGGAGAGATGTAGCAAGGATGAGATGTCTGTCTTTACTGCATGGAACAAACACGCTGCTACATAAGGGGCTGAACACCTACTGTAGGGTCCAAACATTGTGGTAGCTGTCAGCACAGGGGTGAGGTGGCAAGAGTGGCGGAGGGGTAGTCGGTGCGCGCGCAGCACGGTAGGTGTAGCATTCATCCGGAAAACAATGCTACATTACTAGCCTACCGCACATGTTCGAGACGTGAGGAAATGGAGGAATTTGTTTGCTGCCAACTGTCTTATAAAGTTATCCACTGTCAAGGTAGGCCCTACCTTGTGTTGCTAATAAACACATTGAATATTTAAATTTATTACTATTATATTGTTTGAAGTGTGTTTGTTAAATATATTAAAACATATTGGAAATATTTGTTCAGTTTCGCATATGAACTGGTAATGTTGGGAGATAGATTTGACTCATTGGTATGCTTATTCCAGCCACACAATCAATTTCCTTTTTTCATACAGTATAAGAAACAAGGTAATATTAAGCGTAATGATTAGGACTTTGAACGGATGCTACTGCTTTTAGGTCGTATTTTCTTGGGTTTGTTTCTTTTTGGGGTTTTAGTTTCTTTAGTTTCTGTGGTGGGGTTTTTCTTGTTTTGAGTTGGGGCCTGAGCAGTGTGTCTGTTTGCCCCTATTTGATATGAACCTCGAGGCTGGCTTCGGCCTCCCCTTCCCCACCGGACCTTCCGCTCCACTGGCCATGGAGGGGGGGACCTGGAGGGAGGGGGGGGGGTCGAGTTCCGCCGGCCGGCGGCAGGGGCGCTAGCGAGGCGAGCGAGTCGCGGTGTCGCGGCGCGTAGAAAGGGGAGTCACTCTCAGGTTGGAAGCCGAGTGGCTCACATCGCGAGCTCTGGGATCCGGGCTTGTGCCTTGGTAGGCGGTAATTCACGTGTAGAAGAATGGACGTGCCGGGGGGCGAGAAGTACGCAAGCATAGCTCGCGCTGTCGTGCTGAAGGAGGACATAAGTGATCTTCTCTGCTCCGGGAGTGGTGAACGTCCTTAACTTGAAAGGTTCATCGAGGATTTTGGTGAGTGGCCAATTCCCATAGGGGACAGTTTCCCTCGTCGCCTTCCCGAGTGAGTGTAAATTGGGGCACATCGGCAGTTGGGCTGTCGAAGTCTTTAGCGACAGCGCTGTAGTGAGTGATAGCTCGTGCTTGGCATAACACCGCATGCGGGACGTAACAGGTCGATTTCTGGGCCCAAATGGTTTTAACTTTGTGAAAATTACTCCACATTTTTGGGGAGGAAACGTGTCGAGCATCAGTGAGTGAGTGGTAAAGCATAGCTGCCCACGAGTCAAATGGGGGCGATGGTCAAAGGAGAGGATTAAAGTGCACTTGTATGTACATCAAGTTCATCGATAATATGAGAGATTCTGTATGCATTGTAATATGAATTGTAATTTTATCAGTGTTCATGGATATTTAATGGCATGTTGCGGAAACGAATGTAACTCTTGTGTAAAGGAAAATTACTTCTGGAATTGGTTATTACATGAGATTTAAACTATTTTGTGTTTTCTTTGCTCAAGAACGATGTGTCAAACAAAGTCCTGGTCCCTAATGAGCTATAAGGGTTGGTTAGTGGACATGTTTTTTTTCTTGCCCCTTGTGTATTTGGAGCTGGTAACTTATTTTGGGAGTCATTTCTATTGAAAGCGGCTCAATTTCACTGTGCCACTCTGCTTCCTTCTGGGGCAAGCGGCCGACTTCTGATAAGACAATCGTTCTTGAGTAAGGGAATGTTGGTACAAGTAGGGATTTTCGTTTTGGGCTGTTTGTATGCGGCATTTGAAATTCACGGCGCATCTACGTCCCTAAGTATGTCTGCACCGTCGGATTTTTTGTATCGATTGGGCCGGGCCGACTTGGTTCTGTATTTGAATGAACGGGGCATCGTAGTGGCGGAGGATGAAACCGCCGTATAGTTACGTCAAAGGGCTATCACTTGGTTCAAAGAGGAGGAAGAGAGGCGGAAAGACATAGCGCGGATAGATAAAGTAATTGCTAAGGAAAATAATGATAGATGGACTAGAGATTTGATCAAGACGTTGCCTTGCGTTGACAGCGGGGAAGTGTATCATGTCCTAGATTTTTTTTATTAAATTGTTGAGAATAACGGACTTAAAACAGGTTCCCGGGAAAAGCTTGTTGGCTGGTTTAGCGATTAAATGTGTAGGACCCTTGGCGGAGGTGTTGGCTGAAGTTCTGTCAAGTGAGGACTGCTGCAGTGTGTATAGTTTTCACAGGGGCGTTTTAGATCGAATGTGTCCTGCAGGTGTCCGTTTTAGGTGCGTTAAACGACATATAGAACGGTTTCAAAGGCCCGACGAAACCTTTATTGCCTTTGTAGAAGCGGTCGTGAACTATAGCAGGGCCTTGGGTGAAATGAGAGAAGAAAGGGATCTGATCACATTGATTATGGAAAATATCTCTCCTATTACAAGGGCCGAATGTAATTTGTGCCAATACCCAACGTCCTTGACGGAATTAAAAAAGTTAGCTGTCAACATACAGGGTCGTGGTGAAACAAGGCGAGATTATTTCAAGGAGTTTCCTTCGGAGGCCAAGGGTTCAGGGAGTAACAGGGGACGTAATCACGAGCGCGATGAGTTGCGTAACCCGAGGAGAGTAGGAAGGTGCGCAAATTGTGGCGGGAGGGGCCATTGGGTGGCTGAATGTAGGAAGGCCAGACTTAATGTGCAAGAACGCCGATGTTTCAAATGTAATAAAATTGGACATCTGAGGGGACAGTGTCCGGGAAACGAGTAAGGGCGGGAGGGAGGCGCGACCTCGTAGCCCTTGTACACCGGAAGTCGCGCAGTGATAAGCACGCACATAAGGGACACCGGAAGTCGCGCTGTGATAAGCACGCACCTAAGGGAAATATGCTTATGGTGCAATGGGGAAATGGAGGAAAAAATGTGAACGAATGGGCGTTGGTAGATTCGGGAGCCTCGAGAAGCTTAATTAGTTGGAATTTATGGGAGCGCCTTATGAAAAAAGACACGACCTTAAGGGTTTCACTATATAGATGACGTGATTATCTATAGCGAAAGTTGGGAAGAACATCTGCAGCATATAAAAGCGGTGCTTGACGCACTACGAGCAGCGGGGCTAACGATTAACCCTTCTAAAGTGGAGATGGGAAAGAGATATTTTAAATTTCTGGGGTATGTGATAGGAGGAGGAAAACTGCAGGTAAACACGGATAAGATTAAGCCGATTCTTGAATTCCCGCAACCGACAACGGTGAGAGGCGTGCAAAAGTTTATGGGAATGGTAGGATATTATGCTAGATTTTTGCCCAGCTTGTCTGATATCGCCGAGCCATTAAATAGGCTTAAAAGGAAAGGCCTGAAGTTTGAGTGGGGGGAGGAGCAGAGAAAGGCTTTTAAAATTTTGAAGCGCCTGCTGTGTGAGGAGCCCGTGTTGAGTTTGCCGGATTTCAGGAAGCCTTTTAATCTTCATGTAGACGCCTCCGCGCTTGCACTGGGAGCTGTGTTGAGTCAGGATGTGTCTGGTAAGGAACCGTTTCACCCCATAGCATATGCTAG
>PNEQ01047367.1:0-11390 GCA_003012365.1 Medauroidea extradentata
CCCCTTTTCCCTTTCCGCCCTTCTTTTTTCTACAATCCTTCAGCGCCCCTGCTGTTGACGTCGAACAAAAGTGTTATCACCCGGAGTCCAGACTGCGTCGTCAGAACCAGTCTTCTCTTACGCGTACGCACAACTTTTTTTTATATCTAGGGTTGCGTTTGACCTCATTTGATCCACTTCATAAACTCTCTAAATTATTGCCTTGCCCCCAATATTCTCCCCTCCCCCCTTCACAATAAACGAGCTTATTTCCTATTCTCTGCTGGGCGTAATCTCCACTACCCTACCCTGTTCGCGTAACGTAATACGGTTCCTCTATTCCCCGCGTAAGATTTTACAGCCGATGATGAAAAGGGATGAGGCAAGGTGATACTAGGTTTATACAAAAAAAAAGAGAGATTGTTTGTGACGGGAGGATGGGAGAGGGGGTGTAAAAGTACAGAAACGAAGGTAGGGAAAAAAAATTTACGAGCTGACGCCGCAGCCGTTGTGTTTGCGTGCAGCTGGAAGAAACTTTTCAGACGGCGAGATATGCAAACTGTCGCCCGAATGTGCTGCATGGTGGTGGGTTTATTGTTGTTATTCCCACCCCTTACCCCTCCCCACTAGACAGTTGACGAGAGCTGCTAGGGCTTTCAGCACGGCTGTGGGATGAACGAATAAAATGACGCTCCGGACAAAAAGGAAACTTACGGGAGGACCTGAACGGTATTTTGCCTTTCCCAAGGCTTTCACACTACTTCGACACAGATGTAAATATTTTTCGAGGTACTTTTTCCACGACTCAGCGGTGCGTACAACTACGGAACATGTTATTTATTTATTTATTTCCGTCGCTCATGGTTTTGGCGAAGTTACTGCTAAAAATGCCTTCTCTTTCACTTAACCAAATTTCAAACAAATATCACATGCACAAGGGCAGTATTAAAAATTAGGTAAAACGTAACTAGAAGCGATTAAAAAAAGTTACTAAGCATATGAAATTATCAGTGCTTAAACGAAACAAATAGACAGCTGCGAGACGGTGAACCTACCCTACCTCATGATACTAAGGCTTTAGTACCAGAAATGTGTTGAACATTTTAATTGTGATGTATGTTGAGATGACGGTACATCGCGAAAATTTTTTGTGCCAATATACCCTTGAAAACACTGTAGTTTCTTCTGACATGTATAATTGGGTTATGTACGCTTGACAGAACGCAGTTGTTTGCAGACTAATAACATGTATCAAATATTAAAATAGCTGGTTTCTTATTGATTCATTCAAATGTGGTGACAACTCTATATTCAAGAAAAATCCCGTAATCTTTTGACAAGCTGAACTGTTATGATTTCCCAACGCAACAGCGCTTCGATGACAGAAGAATGCGGCCGGGAGAGTTCTGTGAACACAAAACTATAAACGACCGGCGAGCAACGCAATACCGAGCTACTTGGAATTTCATTACGTCGGGGAAATAATTGGGACTGTTTTGGCATAGGGAAATCGCATTTGCAGCAGGGATGGCTCCACCCTTAACGTCATAAGGAGCCAATCAAAAGTTTGGTAAACGGTGATAAGCGGAGGGGGCGCGAAGAGAGGTGAAGGATACCGACGAGAGGCACGAGGAGTCTCTCTGGAGCGGCGACGGGACCAAGAGGTCCTAGTTCGAGACCAGCGGGGACCCAGCCACGTGGACTTCTCCTACTAAGACCACGGCGTCCGGCACCAATATTCCTTTATACTGTATCTATGTATTAGTCTTCCTAGTAGTGATTAAAGAGTGTTACCTCCTACTTGATCTATTCTCTTACCCTTACCTTCCTGTCTAATTATATTTTCCTTGGTGCTCGAGCCGTAAGCGAGAGGCCATAAAGAGTGATATATTTTGGTCAGCGCTTAACATCCAGGTCTTCAGCGCTGGTGAGGGGTCACATGAGGTGGTAATGGAGCAGCGCTGGAATGATAGGGCGGGGGAAACGGGAGATCCCCGAGAAAACCCACCGACCAGCAACATCGTCCGGCACGATTCCCACATGCGAAAGTCCGGAGACCGACCCCGCCGGGAATCGAACCCGGATCGCCTTGGTGGGAGGCTAGAGGTCTGACCCCTCGGCCACCGCGGACCCTTCTGAGGCCATAAACTTTAAATTAGTACAGAATGTATGTTGAAACCCAACAAGCAGTCATGTTTTCGCGGAATAAACCATCGTTAGAACCCGTTATTTTTGGTGAAAAGAATTATGCAACGTTTTGTTTCAAAGCCTCGTGTGCACTTATTCAACTCTGTTTCATGGTCAGTGATTGGCTGTTTTTACTCACAACGTCTAGGGTTCTACCCGCAAATCACAGACGTGTGGTTTCGCAGTAACCTTGTTCCTGTTGGCACAGTCAAATGAGCAACACCTGTGCAATAATACATTCTGCCAGTAACTATGAAGCAAAGCTGCAGATGTGCAAATAAGGCATTGAAACGAACTGTTGCAGAATTCTTTTCGCGAAAAATCGGGGATTCTACGCACAATTCTTTTCACCAGAAATCACCAGCTCTAACCATCGTGATCGTCACTAATTATATGTGACACAATGATCGCTTATTATTGAAACTACACATGCCTGCTCTCTGCTGAGTGAACCATGTGTTCAGATCCTTCCTAATCTTGTGAAGTCCGCAACATGGTTTACCTCGATATTAAGGAATATCACGTTAAGGGCGCTGTATACCACAATTTTCATCATCATTATTTAATTTTTTATTTGCACCAGATATATTTTTTCTTATTTTAGACACAAAATGAGACTAAATGTGGCTCTTATGAAATTTTTTTGTCTCTCATAGTTTTCGCGTAATGGCTTGTTAAAGTCATAGGCCTATTTTGCATGTTTCCGTTTTAACGACTACACTAAAACCAACTGATATACTAAACTAAAAAAAAATCAGTATAAAAAAGACATTGCAGGCTACAATGACATGCTTGTAAAATTAAAGAATAAATAGTCTTTGTATTTTAATAAAACTTATTGAATTATTAAATTTTTTCTTTCAATTTCAGCATTTTTTAAACTTAAATAATTTTTATTCTTGAATTTTATGAGCATGTCATTGTAGTCTGCAATGCCTTTATCCACTGTGATTTTTTTGAGTTTGGTATATCAGTTGGTTTTAGCGTAGTCGTTAAAACGGAAACATGCAAAATATGACTTTAACAAGCCATTACGCGAAAACTATGAGAGATATAAAAATTTTATAAGAGCCAAATTTAGTCACATTTTGTGTCTAAAATAAGAAAAAAAATATCTGATACAAATAAAAATAAAAAAATGGTGATGAAAATTGCTGTAGACCGCGCCCTTAAATGATAGGTTTACCCTATTAAAAGTGGTTCGCATAAAGTGAGCACTTTTGAAAACCAAATCGTCTAGAATAATAATTGAAGCGCATTATTTTCACATTGGTGCAAAAAAAAAACTGAAAAATTTTCGAACGGCACATCTTGAAAAAATTCAAGGCTAATATCAGTCACACGGTGCACAATTCTACATACGCGTTTTGCAGAATAATTCGTAGTTTGTTCGCAAAAATTACTTTTTCTTGAGTCTGTCTTATTTTCATAATAAAAATGGCGATATGTGGGTACCAAAACGTAAAAAAATATATAGGTACTAAATGTATTGCTATAGTAAAAATTGGTTACAAAAATTATATAGTTGTAACAAATGAATGAAGGGATTCGTCGATATGAAAAAGTATTGCCTTTAAAAAAAGGATTTTCAAAATCACTGTAAAATTCCCGACCTGGCCTTACTGTGAGATCATACGTCACTTTTAAGTACTGTATAATCTATACACTCTTATTGTTGCTTAGGTTACTCTGTTTATATAAAGAGTGACAGGAAACAAAACCATCATTTGAAAGGAAAAAAGTAGGGTTTCAAAAGTGCTCACTTTATTCGGAACGACATATACATAATATTTATACCACTGCGTGTAACACATTCTCTAAATCTGAATTAGTGAATATTCACTGATTCACGCTGATGAATAGAGCAGTTTCAAAAATTCGAATCAGTTAAAATTGTCACTGTTTAATTAGTGAATATTCGCTGATTACCTTTAAGAGCGCCAACATCACACAAGTGAATCCGTGAATATTCACCTTTTTTTTTTTTTCAGTTGTTTTCAAAGAATGGTTTTCACACATTGAATCAGTAGCCACCGATTTCGCATTGGTTTCTCATTAATTAAATTTGTTGAATCTGCTCCATCCATCGGCGTAAATCAGTGAATATACACTCATTCAGATTTAGAGTGCAGGTGAACAGGGGGGTGGATTTAAGGGGCCTCCCTAGATAGACTGCGTTCGTGTGTGTGAGGCAGGAGCGGTAAGGTTGCCATTGACTGGCGTATACAATATATTATCGCTAGAGATGATGGTTAGGGACTGGAAAATTTCGCGAATTCAATGACCTGTATCTATTTTATGCATACTCAAGACCCGACTATTTGTCCACTAGCTGCTACTCAGTGGAACAACAGACAATGAACGAATAGATGGGGCTTGAGTATGTATAGTACAATAGATTCTAGCCTAAAGGGTAATTGAATTCGCGAAATTTTCCAGTCCCTAATAATGGTTTATCGCGGGAAAACTTGACTGTTTGCTGGGTTTCAAAGCACGTTCAACTTTCCAGATGATTACTGGCTTTCGCTTGTACGCGGAGCTGTTGCCCTATTTGACTGAGCCAATAAGAATCCCGCTATTATAATGTTGCGTGCCATGTACCTGGAGGCCGGTGGTAGGCAGCTGTTTCGTAACACTTTGTGGACTGGCCCCTGACTCACAGGCCGTGGCATCGTGGTGGGAATCCCGCCGAAGCTACGTTATAGATACCTGTCCCAACTGCGCTTTCACCCCACGAGGCGGCCTACGAGACTCAAGTAACGTCCGAAACATGATGAAATGTATATTTTTAGACCCATGTAATTCGGGGAACCCCTAGAGTTTGGCCGAAGTATATAAGTGCTGAATCGACAAAATCGGGCACAGTTCGCTATTGGTCGTGCTAGAGGAAGGTGCTATGCTTGTGGAGAGAGACTGGTGAAGATATCTTGGTGACGTTAGAGTCTACCGTGAGGCGGCGGGCGGCTACCTTCAGAGCAGTGTTGGGCGAAACAAGAGGACTGCTGTGGCGGGCTGACGAGCGAAGAGGAAGTGCGCGACGGGAGTCGAACCGAAGACCTCAAGAGTGAAGACAGCGGTGCTGCGCAGCACACGGCGATTCATCACCACTGTCACTATTTGAGAGACTGTTGATTGGATATATGGCTGAATTTTTATTGTGACTTGTAGTCTTTAATTTATTAATGGTAAAGAGTCTTGTGCTTTAATTGTCAAAGTTAATTAACGTTCTGTGACACAGTAGTAATCGTGTGCATAATTAAGGGTGTTGTAAAAGTTATAGTTGATTGCTGGTTTGTTTATTTCGTAGCTTTGTGAGCTATTAAATCCAGCACTTAATTTAACTCTTTTATTCTAATTATAAGACCTCTATCTCAAAATAACTCATGGGAATTGCCCACATTTAAGTTTTTGTCCAAACTTGTAACAGCAATGTTATATGCCTGTTATTTTTCTGCAGACAGTTACGTTGTGTCAGTCGTACATCAGCCAATCATATGTGTTGCAATTAACTACAGCATTTTCAAGGGTATGTAGGCCCAAAACATTTTCGCGATATACCATCATCTCTAATTATCGCCTCTGCACGCAAGCCACTCAGCTGGTGTGCAGTGATTTACTATTATCCTTTTTCCTATGGAGCTTCACTAGGTGACCACATTATTATATTTGTGGGCAGTAGAGTTCAAAGTCTAACGCTTGTTTCTATAGCAGTGTTTTTCAAATCCGGTTGTAATTTTTTGTCATACGGCAGTCTACGAAAGCCATTTTTGGCCATTTTGAGGGGCCCAAAAATGGCGTTTCTAATAAACGTGCCAAATTTTTAAAACTATAGCGACCTAGTTTAATGTGTGTGTGTGTGCTATTTTCGTATATATACTAATGAAATGAGCGTTAAATAGTTTCGTAAAAAAACAGTTGTAACTCGCTGCCATTCATTTGAAACGCTGGTAGGAAGGCCTCTTTAAGGGTGTTCAAGTGCGATACAATTATAATTTTATATTTATATGAAATATTGCTAGTTTCGTAGATGATACTTGAGAGTACAGTTTCCTCTTACCAAACAATTTTAACTAGCATAGTTTTCTCATAACGGTGCGTCAAATCCGAAATTTGCATGTTCTGCTGCCATGCAAGTAGTGAGAAGCAACTGACCTACTTAAGTGAAATAATTCACAGTGAAAAGACATGCCACGGGCTAAGTATTGAAACATATTTAACAAATCTCGCGAACTACTTTTGCATTTAAAAGAATTGCTATATTTCCAACTTTTTTCCTGTACTTCTGCGATTTTTTAAAAAATCAAAATATTACGTAATGGTTTTTTTTTATACTTTATTGCATAGCTCATGGGATGTAAAATCACAGTGAATTACATTATTCAAGCAAGTCAGTTGGATTTCTCTATTTTCATGGCAGCAGAACAAGCAAATTTTGGCTTTGTCACACCGTTATGAGAAAACTATCAAAGCTAAAATGGTTTTGTAAGAGGTAACTGTACCCACATGTATCGTCTACAAAACTAACACTATTTCATAAAGATATAAAATTATGAATTTATCGCACTTGAACACCCTTAAGGGTGGAGGCGGGCTTTCGGGCTGAAGGGGGCTCCCCACCCCCAAAATCGTGTTGTACATTATGTAGCCAAAGTATGTCTAGTTACCTCAAGAAAACTGGAGTTATGATCTATGATGATTCAAGTACATCTAATGTTTCCTACGTATAACTTATGTATGTTTTTTATGCGCTGTTACAGTGAACATCCACACTTTTCAAATGACTGGAATATTCTACAATCCATAAAATCACGTAAACCCCACCCCCTACCCAAGGAAAAATATATTCGTGAATAAATTCGGTGCTTGATCTATACGCGAGTAAACAGTTTCGACGTGGAAATTTTATGAGACCGTGAAAAATATCGCCTGCCCCCTACCCAATTTTAACCCTCTACCTCCAGGCTTGCGTACATTCGCAGTTTCCGCGCCACAGTTGAAGGTTCGACGCTGTGAAAATAAATACCGCGCGTGGTCGCTTGATTACAATAGTCTGGCGAGAGGGAAAAACAAAAGCGAGGAGAGGGTTAGCGACTGCGATAGGCCGGGCCGCTGTCTGCCTCTTGCAGTAACGTCAGCCACTATCACGCACACCAAAGTGCGTTATATCGCGTTCGGCCAGCCGACGCTCCGTACACACAAAAAAAAATTTAAACAATAAATTCACGTTACGAATGCGATTCCACGCTTGACATCAGCAGTTTTATTTTTTTGTGAGAGAGGGAATTGGAAGGGGTATCAAACAAAAAAAAAAACACCGTTGTTGTTAGCGGGACGAAACGCGCAACTGTAGATAAGCGCTGAATGAGATTTCTTATCAGCCCGAGCTGCGAAAATTAGCGATACGCGCGCTGTCAGCTCCTGTCACCCACATGGAACGAAATCCTCGGCGTAGCATCATACACAGAATATCCAGAAACAAACGCATAAATAAGCACATCGCGCGAATCATGGCTAAATTGGAGACTAGGCAAAATAGCACGGCAGTTAGGCCCCTCTTGCGCTCCACAGATATCATACTACTGCAGTTCTACAGGCTGTTCACTATAAACTAAGCACTCAGCAGAACTTGTAATTGATAAAAAATATGTCTTATTGGACCAACATATGTTAACTTTTGAGAGAGTTGAAACGTTTACACTGGTTGTTATATACATGGAAGTTTAAATATAAAAAATGTCCGACTCTAGTCATGATCACTCTCGTTAAAATCCATTTGGACACGAATTAGGTTTACAAATATATGATAGTGCTGCACTTGTCGACAATTACACAGACCGTTATGTTCTTTCCTGCCTTACCTTCACGAGACCGTGAACCGAAGCCCTGAAAGTACTATTTTTTCCATGTTCACTATTTTTATCTCTCTGGTCACATACGACAGGACTTACGTAAACGTGCCATCTATAGATATTTATTACGTTTTTCTCTTGTTTATTGAAAAAAAACGCATTTCCAGCACACTTTAACTGAGACACCGATAGACGCGCACACTAATTTTACAGAAATCAACCAGCTAACCGAACTTTTTCCAATTTAGGCTTGTACGCCTAAAAAAAGGAATTGTGGGGTGGGTGAGTGAGTGAGAAATTTTGGTAAGCGCTTAAGGGGCCCGCCTCGTGGCACATGTGTTTGTGTGAGTGAGGTATGGTGCTAAGGGCGACGTCGTATGGGTCATACAACGGTGCGTCGCCCCTACGCTTAAGGCGTGCAGTCTTCGTGGAAAAAACGTATTTCCTATGGGACTTTAAGTGGTGACCCTATTATTTTATTTACGAAATCACTTTACTGTAGTCCAATTCACTACCCTTAAGTGGTTTCACATGTATTCGGCTAGTATATTTTCCGCTATAGCAGCCTGAAAACCCCGTTTTAACACATTTTGACGTGCCCTAAAAGGGGATTTCTAATACGTGTGTTGTCTTGAAAATACTTAAGGGCAGTCGTCTGAAATGTGTGTTCTTTTCGTAGACAAACGGCGTGAACACACGTGTATTAGTTTCGGTGTAAAACTTATTCTTCAAACACGCTGCAGTGTGATTTTATGGCAACGAGGCGGGCCCCTTAACATCGTGGTCTCAAGTGCCAAGTGAGGGGTGACACGAGGTGAGTATGGAACAGCGCCGGGGAAACGGAATATCCCCGAGAAAACCCGCCGACCAACGTTATCGTCCTGTACGAGAGAAAATGTTGTATGATACCTTTACATGTCACGGAAGCAAAATACTACACTTACATATAATTAAGGAAAAATTACTGCATATGTGTGTTACTAAATTTACACACAATGTCAAAGACTAAGCCGCATTCAGAACCACACTTAAGGTTGTTCACGTGGCAAAAATTCATAATTTTATATTTGCTTGCCATAGTGTTAGTTTCATAGACGTTACTTGTGACTACATTTTCCACTTGTAAACATTTTTAACTCACATAGTTTCCCCATAGCGGCATGTCAAAGTCAGAATTTGCAAGTTACAGGGACATAAGTTTAATAAAAACCAAGTGACTTACACGAATGAAATAATTTACACTGAAATGTAATATTATGGGCACTGTGCTAAAAAATTTAAAAACACACAACAAAGCCATTTTCTCTTTTTTAAAAATTGCCACAAATAAGGCAACTTTTCGTCATTTTCTGATATTTTTAAAAAGTACAAAGGAATTACATTTTGTGTTTTTAAATCTTTTAGCATATAGCCCATATGATCTAAATTCAGTGTAAATTATTTAATTCGAGTATGTCACTTCGTATTTGTTAATCCCATGTTTCTGTAACTTGCAAATTCTAACTTTGACATGCCGCTGTGGGAAAACTATGAGAGTTAAAAAATGTCTACAAGTGTAAAATATAGTCACAAGTAACATCTATAAAACTAACACTATGTCAGTCAAATATTAAATTATGAATTTTCGCCACGTGAACACCCTTAAAGTGTCTGCCCGCCTGCCTTGTAAACAGAGCTGCAGCGTTCTAGCAAAACTCTTTTTTTTTTTTCTAATAAACTTCTAAACGTGTTTCTAACGTGTTTGTTTACGAAAAGAACGAACACTTCAAACGATATAGGAATGGTAGTTTCAAAACATCACGTTGATTGGAAAGATCATTTCGGAGCCCCTCAGTGTGTCTAAAAACAGCCTTTAAAATCTGTTATAAACTACTCACGGGATTTGTGTGAAACTACAATAAAAAGGCGTATTGGATTTTGCTTAAAACTTTCCACCAATAAAATGATAGCGTTACGACTGAAAGTGTCAGTCAGGCGAGTGATCTACGACACCACTACACGCTGTTTCAGTGTCTTACGATAGAGGTGATATCGTACCAGATGAGCCGGTCAACATCGCCCTTGGCACCGTGCCTCACTCACACAAACACACGGCCAGTAGGCGGGCGCCTTAATGTACGTACGAGAGGTTTTTGGGATTGGTGATGAGGTGCGAGCCCTTTAACAACGAGGTCATAAGAACTGATGAGAGTGAAATGAGGTAAAGACACAACACAAAACTCTTGCCCTAGCCAGGATTCGTAATAAGGACCTCTCGCAGCGCAGATCGGCGCATAACCTACGACGCTGCGGAGGCAGGCTTTTGAGATTGGATTCCCAACACCGCATAATAATAGGTACAGTACGCACAAACAGTTTTTTTTAGTAGAAAACGTCGGCTGCAAATTATACCATAATAGTGACGGAACTAAAAATATGAAAAAATTTACGACAAAGAGAAAGAGTACCTGTAAAACATTAATAATATTAAATGAAATCGTATATTCTTACGGCTACTTTTAAGCTGGATACTTAACCACCGCTTAGCGTACGTGCGGAAGAAGTAGAAAGTTGACCAACTCAGTTACGTTCGTTACGCGGTGATGCGAATGATTCCATCACAGAATAAACAAGTACATCAGAAGCGAACAAGCGTGTCGATGTGTCGTCTCCTTTGATGCCTGCAACCCCGGGCGCTGATTGGCTAGTGAAGTCCGCCATGTTGTAAACGAGTCGTGGTATGGACATTGCGTATACGATAGTGTATTTTCCTGTGCTATTAAATCATGTTTTTTTTTTTTGTGTTTAAAATACAGTTGTAGCAGTTTGAATTTTATATAGTAAATGTGGTAAAGCGTTCTACCTGTAGTAAATTAATTTGCGAGTGATTGGTAACCCCTACCTAAATATTTATTTCCTTGCAGTCTGAGTAACAGACGTTGGACATACGAATGTATTTTCACAAGAGACGTGATATTAAAAAAAAAAAAAAAAATACTGAAACAGCTTACCTTACGGAATCTAGCGAAAATGATTTTAAAAAAAAGTAATCTCAATTTGCCTCAGAACAATTAAAGGCTGAAAAACAGATAGTCTCATAAGGCTAATTTTTATCCATCTTTTAAATAAGAGAGATTAAAAACATTTGTAAATGCTTGTAGCTGACAAAATACACGTGTCTTCCAACTGGGTACCCATCGTTTCGCCTAAAAATGTTTTGCCTAATCGTAGGCAAAACGACTTTAGGCACTATGACTTTAGGCAAAATTACTTTTAGGCAAAACTACATTAGGCTAAACGACTTTAGGCTAAATTATTTTAGGCAAAACGACTTTAGGCAATATAACTGTAGGGGAGACGATTTTTAGGCAAGCTAAGCGAGAAGGGTAGCACTTT
>PNEQ01047368.1:0-11390 GCA_003012365.1 Medauroidea extradentata
TGAAATAAGTTAATGGTTAATAATAAGTTATTTCGCCAACTATATTGAAATACTGCATTTAAATAATCGTATTGTCTTATGTCACATATCTTATTCAAAACATCTTTAAAATGAAAAACGAAAACAAAAAACCTTCAGAAATGGAGAAAACGGCCAGTTATAAAGATTTAGTACGTCTTCTAAAAACAAAACAATTAATCCTTTCGTTTGGATATTCATGGATATCCAGGTTGTCATAAAACCACTAATAGTTGTCCAGTAAATATTACTTATTGGATATCTGTGCTGGCTATCCCACATACATTGTATGGATATTTGTTTTAGACTTGGACATGTTTCAGACATGTTGGATATCTAATGGATAGGATTCAGACATTTTGTGCTGTGTGGGTATCCTACGCCGCTGCCAGAGGACGCACTAACCAGCATAACTCCGTGTCTGCGACTGGAACTCCAACCATTTTTGGCAGAAGTGAATGGTGAAAGTGTGGATTGATACGTTCGTCGAACAATCGTCGCCGACAGTGCCGTCAATCGGCTGAGGGGCCATCCATTACAGACACTAGAATTGGCGGATGAGGAGGTCCCCATCACCAGAAATATGCGCAATAGCAGCACACCAATGTGCCGCAGACAACTACTCGCGATTGAGGCGCCGCGGTTGGCCGATCCTACGTCTGCCCCGCAACTCTCGCGACAGGACATTAGACCACCACAGTACCACACCTGTCCAGCGCACACGTTTCACTGGCACCGGGACTGCCCTGTTAGGAATGCCACATGCCCACTGTCGGAAAACGCCTAAGGCGGGGAGGCAGGCCAGCTGCTGATCTTCCCGCTGTCAACCACCAGACACACCTGACCACGACAAACACCGACTCAGAGCCATTTTTGGGACAATTAACCGTCGAGGAGGATCAGTTACTCCACATCCCGTTCGAAGTCAACAACCAACCAACAGCTGCATTAGTTGATACTGCCGCCAGCCATACGTTCGTCGCATCCACACTTGTTAATCCATCACAGATCTGACCTGGACCCTGCATGCTACAGCTGGCCACCAGAGGGAAGCACAGTGCCACACAGGGCGTAACCGACCTGACGATCAGGATACGCGACCAGACATCTCACGTCGAAGCGTTGGTCGTGGACGGCCTACGAGAGCCCGTCGAGCTGGGGCAACCATGGCTGCAGCAACAAGCAGCAGTGATAGAGGTCGCGGCGAAGAGGGTACATGTGGAGCCGGAGAATGACGACCAGTGTATGCTGTCGACCAGTGGCCAAATACCAACCAACACACAATTCACCTGGGCGACCTGGACAACGAGGTCCCAACCGAATACAGGACAGCGATACAAGCTCTCTTGGATGAATGGAAAGATGTCCTTGCTTTCTCCGACCTACTTCAGACAACCATAGCAGCTGTGCACCCCATACTGACACCTAACCAAGACCCAGTCTACACTGGTCCCAGAGGCTACGGGATGCATGAACAATGGGTCATCCGGGAGCAAGTCGCCGAGATGCTAAAGGAGGGTGTAATCGAACCGTCCAACAGTCGATATAATGCCCGCATTGTACTCGTGCCGAAGAAGGATGGAACACTGCGCTTTTGTGCTGATTTCCGTCCGCTGAACCTGGTGACAGAGAGTGCCCCACCGCCACGGATCAGTGTTGATGAGGCCTTGGCAGGACTGGGTGATGGCCGAGTGTTCTCGACATTAGACTTGAAGTCAGGTTATTGGCAAGTACCGATACTTCCAGAAGGCAGTGAGAAGACAGCCTTAACGATGCCAGACGGACGCCGCTTTCAGTTTTGGATGACACGGTGTGAAATGTTTTAGTTGACATGAGGCTTTAAAGTCGGTTTATGATGTGAACAAGTATGTAGCAAGCATAAGCGTATGGAAATGCAAGTTGGGTTTCTTTACAACACAGTTTATGGTGACGCATATGTGTCATGTAGTGTTACGTCGTCGATGTAGAGACGTGTCGGAAATGGTTGTATTTTATTTCGTGCAGTAAAGTGAAAGGGTTTCAGCCAATAGGAACACAGTATACAAGAAACAACTTAAATACTTTTCGCCCAACATTAGTTCTGCCTTCGTTGCTTAGCAACCGATATATCTCTGGCAAAGATCAATATTGTATTTACATTTCGATACGTGCTGACATGTTAGTGGTGAGGGCAAAGGTGTTGGGGGTTTCTTACTTACGCCCTGGAGGGTGCCAGCTGCTGCTGGTCTACCACCCATGTGGCGAGTTTCCTCTGTCCCCCTCTACGTCGAGATGTATGTTGTTGCAAGGCTGTAAAGCAGCTGTTTGGCGGGACTAGCTCCCGAAGGACCATGAAGTGGCCGTGGCCAAATAACTTGCCTGTGTGAATAGATTTCACCACTTATTTATTGTGTTGTTATTGGCACACTGCATATTGCAGAAACGTGCCTTAAGCGGTCAACACGTCTATAGCCGGTGGGTGGCTAACGCGGTAAACGCGAACACTAGTTACGCGTTGGTGAAAATACGTTGTAAAGATAAACCCCTGGGTGCAAGAGCTTGCAGGGACGGGGGTGGCTCTGATCCTTGACTGTTAAATTAGTGTTACATTAAAAAGGTTCCTGAAAAACGAGATGAAATCACAATTGCTGCTACATGATATGACAATATACGGTGATGGTCCAGGAGCCGCGAATCACGTGGCCTACTCCCTACACGCCCGAGACAAGACTGCCCAGGAATGGCACCCGCTCCCGCTTGTAGCTGAGAGTGCCCGCCAAAACTATGCATGTGGCTGCTTTAAGTGTGTTGTGTTGAAGCTGAGTACATAAAATACACTAAAATTTACATGATACACATATGAGCCCTTAGAGATCTTAACATAATTGAATTTGTTGAAATGACGTAAATAAACATACTTAGGGAAATTGAATTAACTGTGCCTTCCGCTCCGGTTGGCTTGTTAAGCTGTCTCTCTAAGTCCGAGCTGGCACTGCTTATTATAGTAACACACGTAAAACACTTTTGATATAATACATTAATCACTATTCTCATTTTAAATATAAAAAGTGGTTGACACATTGTGCAGTCTTTGTGGTTGCAAGGTTGTCGGTCTGAGCCGCTCTCAGCAGTCAAGCTTCATTGAACAATTTCGAAGCACTTTACCTAATAAATTCGTTTGCCTTACTTGTGGGTGCTCAATAATATCCAAAAAATACAGGTACTGCCTCGCCATTACTATTTTGACCTAGGAACTCCTGTACCTACTGTATGTTTCAGGCGACATTCGTTCCGGCAGTTGCGCACATCGTGATCAGCGATGGCGTAAGACTTGTTGTAACAACCAATGTCCCTTGTTTAGCTGGTGTTGGGGTGTGTTGCAGTGATGTTACTTGGTTGATTTGCTTTAAATATTGGCTCATTCTTTTGTATTGACTTGCTGACCACGTGTCCACATTAAATTGGGTGCTCAGTCGGTCCTGTCAGTATCGGGCGCATGCAGGGTATCTTCCGAATGCCGTGGGCCATTGTGAATACTGCCCGTGTCGTCGGTGTGCGTTGACGAACGGTCGCGATGCACTTGTGTGCTGTTGAGCAAACGTCAGTTTTTTGAAAAATCCATATAATTTAGTTTCAAGTTGAGATACACTCGTTTTTAGCTCATAGACATATTCACAACTTTCACAAAGTTAAAAGAAAAGTGTATGCATGTAATGTTATTGTATGTGATGTAAAATTATTAAAATTAGTTTATTAAAATATTGTTAAAATTTTGGGGCTAGGTAAGTTTCGGGATGTGGGTCTTTGATAAAAGAAAGAAAATAATGCTAACCTAATTTATTTACAACTGTCTATACAAAAAAACCTATGTCTATAATGATTTTTCACAATAAATGTCAGACAAAACAAATAACTACTATTTACATAAAAGAAAAAAATACATCTACATAAGTTCTCTGTATATGGAAAGGTTACTAGTCACTCACAATGAAACACCTTCTTCCTACTACTTGCTTAGGTCCCACTCGCTGGACACCTTCGAACACTCGTCGCAAACCCAGTACTTCTCGTCACTATCACTTGAGCTCGCACCAGGCACTTGCCAGCCAAAACTCTCTCTCCTCTGCCGCAGCTCCCCCTTGTATACCTACTCCAACTTCTCGAATTCTCTCGGCAAGTCTCTCATCTCCAACCTCCTGGAAAGGCATCGCTTCGAAGTCAAGCATCACCCCGAGAGAAAAAGAATGAACAGAAACATTCCATATCATGATATCTCTTTCGGTTACCCGATATTGGGTGCAGGTGGTCGCCACCGCACATGGGCGACACACTGTACGCCGAACCCTTTTGTTTTTGCCGCTGCTATATCGGCCTACACTGCTCTCCGATTACAGCGGCGTGCAGGCTGTTATCGTGGAGCAATACAACCCATGCAGCACACAAGGAGGTCTTTTAGCGCTGCCGCCACTATATTGTATTTCGCCATTCTGCCAGACAGCCACGGCACCAAGGAGGGGGGGGGGAGGGCGGTGTCCTAGTTTCGCACCACTGTATCGTACTGCACCGCCCAGCCAGACAGTCGCAGCTCGCAACACTGCCCCCTCCTCAAGTCTGTTCGTCCCGAGCAGACACAACAGACTCTGGTCCATCATAGAGAGCCAGCCTGTCAATATGCACAACCTTGGGTTTTCTCGTCCGAGAGCCCTTGCGAACTATCCGGAAGACCACATAATTTATCTTCTTGACAATCTGGTAAGGTCCTTCCCAGCATTTCTGTAGTTTCGGACAGTATCCTATCCGTCACTGTGGTTATACAGCCACACCAGCTGTCCTTCTTGAAATGTCATTTCAGGTCCCCTCTGATCATATCTCGTTTTCATCCGGTCGCTGTTGACACTTAAATGTTGCCGAGTGAAGTCATGGACTGTGCCCAATTTGCGACGCAGTTCATCAGCATACACCATCGGTGAAGCAGGCTGCTCTTCTTCTGCTGGCCTCCCAAACAGTAAATCACTTGGAAGACGAAGCTCTTGCCCTAACAGCATCTTCGAAGGTGTTGCCATTGCAGCTTCATGGACAGCTTACTGATATGCAAGGAGAAACAGAGACACCTTGGAGTCCCAGTCCTATTGATTGTTGGCTACAAAAATGGAGAGATATGATTTAACCACTCGACCATCCCATTCGACTAAGGATGCAAAGGAGTAGTCCGTATCTTCTTCTTTTCCAGAATTTTGGTCTCTTCCTGGAATAACTTAGCTTCAAAGTTGCGGGCCTGGTCGGAGTGAAGTTTTAGTGGTATTCCAAACCTTGAGAATACATACTCCACTAAAGCATCGGCCACTGTGCTAGCTTCTTGGTTATGTATTGGTATGACTTCAGACCACTTGGTGAAATAGTCATGCGCCACCAATAGGTATCGATTCTTCCTCTCAGTCACTGGAAACGGACCCAAAATATCTACTGCCATCCTCTCGAACGGGGCTCCAACAATGTACTTCTGAAGATGACCAAGCCCTCTAGTTCTTGGTCCCATTCTTGCTGTACAAGCATCACATGTTCGGCACCACCTCTCAACATCTTCCCTGCTATGTAGCCAATAGTATCGCAATCTAACTTTGTTGAGAGTCTTATTAACTCCAAAATGTCCTCCAGCTGCTGAACTATGAAGTTCCTTCAGCACCTCTG
Organism: Medauroidea extradentata; assembly: GCA_003012365.1. Classification (NCBI taxonomy): domain Eukaryota; kingdom Metazoa; phylum Arthropoda; class Insecta; order Phasmatodea; family Phasmatidae; genus Medauroidea; species Medauroidea extradentata. The sequence goes on from PNEQ01047368.1 coordinate 5,686, forward strand.
GAACTCTAATTTCTGGGAGTACCAGCTGTAGGCGTGTTTCTTTGCCATCTGCACTTTCCCAGTTCCGGTACAGGACACCATTTCTCAGAGATAGAGAATCCCATTGTGCCCAGTATACCTTAGTTGTAGTACTTTGATCAAATAAATCGGCCCACTCTGGGCGCTGGCCTTTTTTCCTTCCATTCTAGTATTGGCCCAAGAGCAGGGTCCTTTCTCTGATCTTCGCCATTCTATTTATCGCTCCAGGGAATGGTTCATTGCCAGTTGTGAACTCTTGGATTCTTGTTCTCCGAGCAGTGTGCTGCATCCACCTAGCTATCTGTCCTTCTGGGTTTTTAAAGTTCAGTAACCAACGTAATGATGCAGGATCTGTTCGTAGAATAAAATGCCTTCCATATAAATAATGGTGAAAATGTGAAATAGACTTGGCCATTGCCAGGAACTCCCTGCGAGTTACGCAGTAATTTCTTTCAGGCTTATGCAGCACTTTGCTGAAATACTCTAGTGGCCTCTCTTTTCCATCCTGGATCTATGGCAACACAGCACCAATCCCCACATCGCTTGCATCTGTGTCTAAAATGAACTGTCCATCACTACTAGGATAACGTAGGACAGGAAATGAAAGCAAGATTTCCTTTAATTTTGATGTGTTTCGTATTGTAACCATATCTTCGTGTTTTGTAATCACATGTGTGTGTTGTATACGAGTATTAATTGTTTTGCAATTTTTAAACTTTCCATCGCTGTTGTTCTGTAAAGTATTTTAACAGAAATTATTTTAGTATACCACATATTTAAAGTAGAAAAGAAAAAGTATAAATTAATTTCTTATATGAAAATACTAGTAAGACTTAAAACTAATAACATGAGGAGCATGAAACTGATAGGGTGTGTAGGGACTTGCTGTTTAGAATATTCACACAACAGTTTGTACGTATCATTTATAGTGTAAAAAAATTGTTAGTGACTTCAGTAAACTATTGTTGCGAGTCACGACTGTCTGGCTGGGCGGTGTATTACAATACAGTGGCGGCAGTGCTAAAAGACCTCCTTGTGTGCTGCATGGGTTGTATTACTCCACGATAATAGCCTGTACACCACTTTATCGGAGAGCAGTGTAAGCCGATATAGCAGCGGCAATAACAAAGAGGTTCGGCGTACATTGTGTCACCCATGTGCGGTGGCGACCACCTGCACCCAATATCGGGTAACCGAAAGAGATATCATGATCTGGAATGTTCCTGTTCCTTCTTTGTCTCTCGGGATGGTGCTTGACTTTGAAGCGACACCATTCGAGGAGGTTGGAGAACAGAGACTTGCCGAGATAATTTGTGATGTAGGTGTGGGTATATAAGGGGAAGCTGCGGCAGAGGAGAGAGAGTTTTAGCTGGCAGGTGCCTGGTGCGATCTCAAGTGATAGTGACGAGAAGTATTGGGTTGCGACGAGTGTTCGAGGGTGTCCAGCGAGTGTGACCGCACCAAGTAGTAGGAAGAAGGTGTTTCTAGGCCACAAAAGATTCAAATGATTCCTCGGTAGTCTTTCATTGGGTCCACCAGTGTGAGTGTATAGTAATCTTTCCATATACAGAGAACTTATGAAGAGGTTTTCTTTTCCTTTATGTAAATAGTAGTTTGTTTTGACGTGTGCCGCGGACGCCCGTTTGTCCGCTGGGCTACAGTGGCTCAGACGGCCGTAGACACGTGACCGCCTCTTTCACTACGGACGCTCCATCAGCCAGGCTTCATGTCTCTGGGGACATGAATGCTCTGCCCCGTGCCTATGGAGCTTCACCACCAGCCTCAAGATAGCAATTTCCAGCTACGATTTTAAATGCCTGGCCAGCAATCATCTTCGTAGTACGTGTTAATTTAATGGGAATTGCAGGGCAAGTTGTGGTAATGTTTGTGACGTGCGGGCTTAACGCGCCGCTACATAAACACGTGACAAAGCGAACACGAAAACTGATCCATGCTAAATTCAGGCAAACTGATATCATTTGTAGACTCTACAGATTTTCTAGAGACCTACAGGCACCATGAGAATAAACGTTCTTCTTTTTAATTTTTCTATGAGTGAGTGATGTTTTTGATTAGGGCAGTAGGACGCTATGCCAAAAGCCCACCAAAAATCATCATCATCGTATTATTTTGTTACGTCCTACAAAATAATACTTAAGTAGACTTTCAGTCACATTTACAATGTCTAAAATTTAATTACTTTTTCAAATATTGCTTTTATATTATTCGTTATTGCTTTCCTGTGTATTGTTGCGAATTTTAAGTGTAATTCTGAACACGCCCTATACAGACTGGCAGTTATTAACTAAGAACAGACGAGTATTAATAATTGTTTTTGTAATTTTGGATGATATTCTGTAATGAATTTGACTTTAGTTTAGCTTGTAAGAGCTTAACCACCAAGTCTGGCGGGAACGCGGGCTACCGTGTCCTCCCTGCAGACGCCATGTCAGTAGTCTTCGCCTGATCACCGGAGCATTAAGTTGCGCGTGGAGCACGTTTTCGTCTCCCTGAGGCCCAATCTATTGGGATCACGTCATTTTAGTTTTCAATAGTTTATCTGTTATGTACCGGAACCTTTTCTTTTTTTTTGCATGGCCTTAGGGATTGACACGCGGTCGGGGAGAGCTTTTTCAGCACCCGTTTAAGGATTTAACGTAATTTTCTATTGTTGGCCTCGCGCCACTTTAACCGCTTACGCCAGTGTTGCGGGCGAGAACAGTAGCGTGGTACATGGTGGTCAGCTCTAGGACGAGTGACCACAATAAACCGTACCTTGAGAGTCATCTGTATCTCCAACTTTCATTTCAGTAGTGGTAGTGGATGTCTCTCAACAGCATACGCCGAGGACGCTGCAGCAGCTTCGAGGGACGACGCTACTCTCTACAAACGCCGTCGGAGTCAGGACAGGAAGGCCCATGGTCACCGACCCACTCCCCCACACCAACAGGTAAAAGCCAGACAACTTTATACTGTGACATCCCACCTGACACGACCCAGAGGCGTCAAATGGCTTTCCCAACTAGGGGCCTTCATTCTACACCAAGTAACTAGCATTATTCGGCGCCCATCTTCTAACATTTTCCCGCTAAAATCACATTTTCCACTATTGCTATTTTTGGCTACGCCACCCCTAAATCCAAAATTTCTCTAAACATTCTTCTTCTGGACATTGTTTTGACCTTTCGCCGATTAAAACCGGCATCTTTATCAAATCCAAACTCCTTTCCTAAGCCCTGTGCCCGTGAAGACGCCGGAGCACAGGGAGGAAACTCGCAGTCACCGCAGTCCTACCTACTACTGCAGACCAAGATCATCGGCCGTACGAATTGGTGAGACCCCTACGGATGAGGAGACAGCCGTGTCGCGATGTTCAAGGTTGAGGACTTTGTGGGTCAGAATGCCGCGAGTGTGGACTGGCAGACAACAAATGGTGTCGCGGAACCATTGTGCAGGAACTGTGTGCGACCATTAGTAGACAATGACCCGTTTACATATGTCAGAGCCAACGAAGCATGCAAGTGCAGTAACGTGCGTGTTGCAAACAAAGTTTGTGCCGAGCGAAGGGCTATCGATCGGGACTTAAGCAACAATGCCTTAGTGCACTTGTCCAATGGTGTGCGTACACGACTCTGTGTTAAGTGCGTGAGACCCTATCAGGACAATGCCGCGTCTCGGGGAAGCGAACATTGTTGTCGATGTACAGATATAGGGCCGACAATATTGCATCAGCCTACTTTCAAACAAAGATTAAACAAGTGGTGCGATGGACTTGGTGAAGTATCGCTTGCGTGCCGCAAGTGCCGACTACCATTTCACAAACAATGCCTAACAGCACGCGAAAGGCAAACTGTGAAAACAGACAGTTTTTTCGCATGTGACTGTTGTCACCTGCCGAAACCCGATGAACGAGTTGTCACGAGACCAGCCGCGACAACCGCGTTTACCGCGAACTCCGTGATAGCAGCATCTACCGTGTCGGATGTGTCGTTGGCAAGAACCGCGTCCTGGGTAGAGGAGAACTTTACGGGGCTGTCGTGTGATGTGACATTTGGACAGCCACGTGCTACCAGTACACTACAACAACAATGTAGAGCGAGCGTGCACGAACCACGTGGCAACACAAGCGAGTGAGGTGCGCGGGAACATTGGGCCCGCCCCTCCTACCCCTCTCCAGCGCGTGCCCAGCTGGCCGCACGTGACGTCACAACACCGCGCGACCCAGCTGCACGCCGGCCAAGGTCAACAGAGCGGTGGGGCACGCAACAGCTGATCGTGCCCGACTTCTCCACACGGTACGCGTGTGCGGGAGCACACGTGACACCTGGCAAGTTCCAGTCGCTGCCGTTCTTCACGGGATTGCCGACCGAGGACCCCGCAGCTTTTCTGCTGGACAGCACGCAGCGCCTGCAGCGCTATGGAGTCGGGACAGCTGACTGGCCGAGCTGCGTGGGAGGCTGTTTACAAGGTGAGGCAAAGGCATGGTGGCGAGGGATAACTCACTATGGGCAGACGTGGGACGAGTTTAGTTCCGCTTTTGAGCGCCATTTTGGCAGCACATTCGCCTCATTGCAAACCCGCAGTAAATTGCTTCTCGCAGAACAACAGGGCAATGAATCACTTTGCACGTTCGTCACCAATAAAATAAACGTGTTAAAGAGGTACTATTCGCAAATGTCCACTCGATAAATTCTAGAGGTTGTTGCCTCTACAGTTCAAGCCAAATTCAGGAGTGCTCTTGCTTCCCTGATACATGTAAGCGAGGATGATTTTCTCCGCTCAGTAGTCATTCTAGAGAAAACTGTAAATGAGGAAACACCACGGCGTGACCGTGAACGAGTGTTCCAGTCCTCAGCTAACATTCAAATAAACCCAAGGTTTAATAAGGGAACAGAACGGAATGGTGAACGAACCATAACAGAAAGTAATGCTGCCAAAAGTCAGGAAAGGAAGAATTTTAAAACAAACAAGTACCAAGTCGACTACACCAAACCCCCAAACACCCGTGCCGCTTCTGCGAGGGAGAGGTTTTCCATTGGCATATTCATTGTCCCAACAAGGCTGCTGGCAAGCCAATGTTGCCACTGCCGGGAAACGGGAAATCGGGGTAAGAGGGCCGGACACTACTCTTACCCCAGGTTATGGGAATTTACCCGAACAAACACAACCACTACCAGTAAACTTACAGAACGCCAACCATGCCCAACAGTTTTCTAATGTTCAGTGTAATAATGTGAATATGAAGGTAGTGTCAAGTGTACCTATTGTTAGTGAATCATGTCAACAAAGTGTCACTATGTCCGAAGTAAACACCGCTGAACTAAGCGCGAACAATATGTTTAATAATAACAATAGTACCAACTGCAATATTTTACCACTAGCTGAATGCAAACAGACACCACAGCAGATCATGTTGAGCAACATTCAGAATGTAAATCAGAGTATGCTACGAATACCAGTAGTACTGAATGGCCATAGGTGCCGTGCGCTGATAGACACCGCGGCGTCTCATAATTTTGTTCGCCCTCATTTTGTGGACACTGACAAACTACAAACAGTTACCCGCACTTTCCAGTTGGCAACAAACGAACAGACGGGCGAGGCAGTGGGCGAAGCCGAAATTTCCGTTACTATCCGGGACATCACAACAATCACACGTGCTTACGTCACGTCGGAACTCAGGGAAG
>PNEQ01047369.1:0-11390 GCA_003012365.1 Medauroidea extradentata
CAACTGAAAGCCAAAGTGGTCGTATAGCTGACCCGCCATCTTTGAACGCCATTTTGAGACGGAAAGCTACCGATTTCGATGTCCGCGTCTCGATATTCGTAATCAGCGGTATCAAATTAACAAAATATGTAAGTCTTAGCTTTATGTTCGAGTTGAGCCCATTTTCCTGAAAAGTGGGGTCTGGCTCATAGACTATGAGTGCAGAAGATGCGAGACATCAACTGTGCCCTGTCCTACATTTCCTCTACCCTTGTCATCCTCGCAAATCGCAATGGAGTGTGATGCGGATATATAGGCTCTCGCACTCAAGTCCATCCCCACCTCGTGATCAGGGCTGATAACGTAGGTACTTGCACAGCGGCTAACGAAGTGAGGACGAAGACCGGGCAAGTGGTAGCCCCGTCTTGTGCACTAGGGATAGATCCACGGCGGGGTTCTCTTAGGCCAGTTTCCAGAAGCTGGTACTGTAGCCCCAGCATGCTATGCAACCTACGAACAGATTGCATGTCCCAGCTGAGGCACACAGCAGTGTCCTGTGCTGCGTATCTCGAGCAATGTTGATCTAATGAAGAGGTTCTGGAAGGTGGACTCCTACTCGGGTGAATACTCAGATGTATGGAGTATGGCAGGTACTCAGGCCCCAGTCTTGTGAGTACTGGTGGTTCTGAACTCCTACTGGGGCAGACTTACAGGGTGAGTCCATGAGTCGATGGTCTGGTCCGCCTGGAAAGAGGACTTATCCACGAAGCAGTTTCGTAGACGTAGGATGGACATCGCCCTCAGCAAGATGGTCCCTTGTGGTTCAACTCATGACTAGTTCCGTTGTGTGGCGAGTAAGTCTGCTACCTTCCACCGCGACTGGAAGAAGCGTCGTCTCTTGTCAGCTTTGTGGTACTGTCTGCACTAGCATAGCCTGGGTGCGCCCTGGTTGACTTGTGAGGATTGACGCCCTTCCCACCATGAAGGACAGTGTGTCTCCTGGTAAGACTTCGGGATCAGATATAGGAGGGCAGTACTGCCACACCGGTGGAAGTGATGCTATAACGTGTAGCTGTCTTGCAGTCGCTGGGACATTAAGGCCCCTGACCGACCTGCTGCAGACGCTTTGTGAATGCATGTTTAGTGTTTAAATAATTGTTCATTGTGATGTGTAAATTATTAACAATTCGTATTTAAATGGCCACGCTGTCTACCTGCGTGTTAGAGGCTGAGAAGTGACGGAGCTATTAGGGTGACCTTGAAACGCGTATCAAATGCCGCAATGCCACAGCGAGCCACATACTGAGCGTCCAAGATTTCGGCCGGGCAATGTTTACTGTGAGACTTTATTGGAAACTCCGTGGCAAAGTTCTGTGTACGTTTTCTCTATGTTTCACATACATCCGGTTGGTAAGTACCATTTTTAAGTACGACAGTCTGAAAATGTTGTTTTTAGCTAAGCTGGAGGGATTAGAAATTATTTTTTAATGAACATCGTGTCTTAACAATGACAATGACATTCCGTTCTTGTTCGAAGAACGTTTTGTTTTCGTTCATGATCTCAATGGGCACATGTGCAATAGTTACGCAAAGGAACTTATTTTCGTATATACTACAACGCATTTGAAGCGTGTGATAGGCGGCGCCCTTATGGATATATTTAAAAAAAATTACAGACTCTATAGTTCTTCCACTTTTACAAGCTCGTGTTCACTGACCTGTAGTAGGTTAGCCTCCAACAATGTATGTGCACTCACTGCTCACTGACATTGTGATACCACGTGATTGGAACTGCATTTAGCAGCTTGTTTAATATTGGTTCAATGTCCTCCAGGGTGTGTCAAATGAGTCAAGGGCCAATTACAAAAGTGATCCCAAAGTACAGTTATGAGAATTCTAGTCTGTGCTCAAATGCAAATGCGAATTTTTCAGGCCTCTAGTAACCGTGCCTCTAATAGTCAAGCCATTGATGCCTGACAAACATGGTAGTTCTACTGGAAGGATAGTCTGGAAAAGTCAGTCCGTGACTTCTTTCACGCATGCAGCTGCCAGCTTGATTATTTGACCAGTTTACTGATTTCCCACATGTGCTCATTTTGAAGAGACGTTCTTCGCATTTTCTCATTTCAAACTAACTAATAACTATTGTCGTTATTGTTTCGTTTTGATAAGTTTTAAGATTATAATTCAGTGTCAGCAAGTCACTGGTTTTTGGTCGATACACTCTCGTCTCGTTGAAATGGTCCGCATGTTTTGGTTGCAGTAGAAGACAAACCCTCGTCGTGTGGTGATGTGTTTGGTGGGGGGGGGGGGGTCTGTGTTGGCGTATCGAGCCGGAACAAGCTGGACCACAGATGAAAGCGACCGTTAACCAGTCGCCGCAGGAGGCCTAGCTGAGTGACAGTTGTTGATTCCCAGCGCCGCTCCTTCCTTCGTTCGTCCGTTCGTTCGGAAATAGTTCCACTCGCTGTTAGGGTCGATGTGTGACGTGGATGCGCCAGTGGGCGGGTTGTGAACCCCTGTCCTCCTCACCTATACACTCATATGTGGCTCTCTGAGTCTCGAGGCCTAGGCTAGTTGCTTGTCTTCACACTGCCATTGCTTTTTAACACTCAGTATATTAACTAGTAGGTTGTAGTGTGTGTATACATAATATCACGACAAGAAACCTTGTCATCTTTGGTGACGACTTGCGACTAGGGACAGAAAGTTCGCGAATTGATTTATGGACAAGCTGGATTTCAATCATATGTATGTCTTAATGTTTTATTGGGTGTTAGTTTTATTGACGAGCATTCATTAGTATGACGCCACTAATGAGTGTTTAAGGAAGCAAGCACCAACTGCCAAGTTACCTGGTCTGATATACGACTGTATGTTGACTAGAGTGGTAGCCAATGAACAAACAGCTGAGTGTTGTGGCGTCTAGCCAGAACCCAACTATATTACAGTCTTTACTTGTTTGTGACTCGAGTATTTTCGCGTTCATCTCCAGTCTACTTGAAGTCAATTCTTCCTGTCCAACGTTTCTTATTCTTTTATCGTTTTGTCTTCTTTCAAATAAACATTTTAAATTAACGACACCACGGCCTCAGTCTCATAAACTTCATCAGAAACATTTAAAACAATTGTAACTGTAGTAGAACAGAATATAACTGAGAACCAATACTAACTGTAACCTGTAATAATGGTTATTAGCTGCATTTGTTTGTGCTGTGAAGTCTGTCATTTGACTGAGCCAATGAGAACAAGGTTACTGCACCGCTGCTCGTCTGTGATTGGCAGATAGAACCCCGAGACGACACAGTCAAACACCAACCACGAAGCAGAACGATAGGTGGCATGTAAGACATTGCTAGAAGCTAAGACAAGTTCCCAGGTACTAAGTATTATATGTATAAGGTATTATTTTGCCATAATTCTTGTGTTAACATTGTCTAAGCCAAGGAACCTGCTTCAATGTTTCGACAATAGACGCCGGGGTTAGTCTCGACATTGTTTCCCGTCAAAGTATGTTGTGAAACATTGCAGCGCCCAGCGCTCTGGTTGCAAATCGACTATCTGACACTTATATTAAGCTACTTGCAGACTATCATTAGAGACGGGAAAACCCGTGTGTTGACTGACTGTAGGTTAGCCTGCAATAATATATGTGCTCTCAGTCAGACAACAGCTGTTCATTGGCTTCTCGCCGACATTGTCATACCACGTCTTTGTGTCTGTATTTATTGGCTCAGCTCTCTAGGAGGTGTCATATAAGCCAATGAGCGGTTACGAGACGAACATACAGTGGTTTAGAATCTAGCTTGTGCCCAAAAGAAAACACGTATTTTCCAAGTCTCTACCAATAATAAAAGTGCATAGTGATATTGCAGTTTCCTCATTGGTTGTGACACGGGACCACACGTCTTATACGGTCGTGTACACACTGCATGTAACACTAGCAAACAACTTGTCTCGGGTTAACCACTCACTCTGACATTTATGTTGTAACTAAACCAAGTATATTTTCGTGCTTTTCAGCTGTACTTTAAGATGACCAACAGTTTGGTCTTGGCAGTGTAATGAATGCAGCGTGACCATACGTGGATGATCTCGCTAGCTACATAGCAGTACGCAATGTAAGGTTGCTCACGTGGAATATTATGTACACTTGAATACTTACAACTCAAGTATGAGTGTCGAACAACATCCTTTAACACTAATAAATATGCTGCAGCAATGAAATGCAAAGTTTAAATTTTTGTTGCGAAAATAATTTTATTTCAGTGCCTTACGTGCACATGGATAGTTGTGCGATATGGTTGTTGGCAGCGCGTCTTGTTCAATCACGTCTCTCATTTGACTGCGCCAATCATACGTCTGTGATTTGCCAGATGTACCTCGAGGCATTCTGTATGTAACATGTGCCAGTCTATGTGTAAGAAATAAAGTGATGGGTTGTGAATCACGTAGCTTCCACAAGAGCTTACGTACGATGTGTCCTAACATCTTGTCACTTGTGCATAAAGCAAGGCAGTTTCCTTCCTTGATATTTGGTTGTAACTGATTGCTATTGCAGCTCGTCACTCTGATAGGACTACTGCTGTGGAAGATGTAAGTAATCATGCCTGGTGACTTCAGCTGCATATCACGTTATTTGATGTTTCGCTGATTGTCTGAAAACATACATATATACCTGGTATTTCGTTATATGCTAAACTTGTGACACGGTATGACACAGCCTACAATGCGTTCCAATATGCGTTGCAGTGCGTTCGTAAATACGTTACGAAACTATTCCATATGTGGCCATTGTGTTAATATACGAAGACACACTTCGTACAAGGATGTATTATTCCAATGCTGAGTTGACCGATGCACATTTCGTGTATGGGTTGGCAAGTGGTAACGGCAGTGCGCTTCCCACAACGACGGTGTCCAGATAGACGTACATTTGAAGCAATCCACTGCCGTCTTACGGTGCCTTCAAACCAGTCAATCGTGACAGAGGACGGCTGAGAAGGACGAAGACTCCGGCGTAGGGAGAGTCACTATGAACTTCTTCCTGCTGTGATGCACACGCGAAGCTTGATCCACCTCGATGCTTAAGCGGCATGCATGCGTCCAATTCAATGCTTCGTACGAAAAATTCGCGTTTTCTTTTGTACGCAAGTTAGACTTGAACAACTGTATGTTCGTGTCACTTTCTCTGTTAGTTCTTGTCCATTTTGACACTTGGAATGTGCTGAGCCAATAAAAAATAAGCAACAGAATTCTCGTGTATCACAGTATCAGCGAGCAGCCAATGAACAGCTGCTGAGGTGACTAAGTACAGTGTAGCCTACACGTCAGTCTACCCGCGAATATTCCAGGTTTTAGGTATTGGCTTGCGTACAGCAACATGTTCCTGCCCGCGCGATATCAACCATACTGCCAACCTTTGTTCCTCTACGTGTGAGGATTGGTTCCCAGAATATTGCAACATCCTCAAGTGTGACCGAACTCGAGTTATAAATTCTGTTGTGTTATAAAATAGAAACATTTCATCTTATTGTATTAGTAATTATACATGCAAGTTGTTTTGTTGCAGTCATTGCGCCAAAAGTACGACATCTGTTTGTTTCCCACGCTTATCTCTGGTCGAGCCAGATAACCTCGTCCGGTTGTTAACCACAGTGTTATCTAGTGAACTGCGCCAGTGAAACACTCGTGTCCCTGTTATAAGCGATCTGAAGCGACTTGACTGAGCGTTTTTATAATGCAGCCACTTAGGAAACTACATCTCTCCCCATCTCCCCCACCTCGTCCTCTCGTCAAGCATGGCTATGTGTTAGCATCTTGTTGTTGGAGAGTTTGGAAGTGGATATGTTTCCTCTGAGACGAGCTTGTAGATCGTGCAATGAGTAGTCTACGATGAAGTGAAGTGTAACTGCGGGCTTGTATCACAGAGCAGCTATGTTACATTGGTGGTTGGGAGACAGATAAATAGTTGATGGTGCGAGGTGGAGTTGTCTGCTTGAAGTTACATAACAACATTGGCATTCTTCAGCCGTTTGTACAAGAACATGCATACGTTGACAACGTCCGCCACAGAACACGTGTTTCATTCTACGTTGTAATAACTGAGGCAGACAATGACAGTAGAAGCCTTGCTCAATGGCTTGAGGCACTTGTATTACTGATCTACATATCAGTAGCTACTAGAGTGAAACCATGTTACGTAACCAAATTGTTCTTTATTACTGTATAGTTAGTTTACAATCTCCACAGATCAATCATTTACACTACTTCGAGGCATTCCTAGTATCAAAAAGAAATAAAACCATGAATATGAGTTATTTTTTAGTTGCCTTAAAAATATGTTCTGGTGAATTTTAATTCAAACAAATTAATTACTAAAAAGATTAAAATTGCTATGGAGTTAAAATATTTCAATGTATCAAATGTGCTCGGTATTACAACTCACAGTATACTTCCTAGATATGGTTGGCATATGTGTGTGAGGTCAAAGTACGTGGAACAGAAGGGGCGTCACTAAGCCACGTATGTAATATAGTACCGTCTCTATACGCAACTTTTCTTTGCAGCGTCCTTGTACTTTACTATTATTCTGTCTCCTATGCTATTTCAAGCGGAGGCAGTGTCATTTCAGTTGAGGGAAGAATGTTTTACATCCCAACGCTTATTCCTATCCTGGTTTATTTGAGTGCTATTGGTATTTTTGCAGATACGGTGTTCTCAGTTCGTAAGACCATGATATTTCATTTATTTCAAACAATTGCAAATTACGTAAATTTTTTTTTATAACCAAATGCTTTGAGAAAAAATTTGAGACTGTGTACAATCATACAATACACAATTTTGCCAGAGCGTTTTTTTTTAATAATGTACCGTTTGTTAGCAAAAAATTACTTTGCTTCATTTTGGCTTATTTTGACAAGATACGTGCTATTTGAGGAGCAAAAATCTAAAAATACCGTTTGGTGTATTGCAACAGAAAATTTTAGTTACAAACGATGATATATAAGTTAAGTGTTAAAACTGCCAGAATGAATTTTTGATATATGTATTAATTTGCGTTAAAAAAAATATATTTTCGAAACCATTGCAAAACTAAAGAGCGAGTCCTCAAGAGCTATGTCGGAAGGTACGAAGATAATAATTATAGATACTGGAATATTGCAAGAATATTTGGTGCGAGTGTATTTACCAGGACATTGTCTTATGTGATTGTAGGAGTGTTGATATGTAGTTGTTTAAATACAATCCCAAACATTCAGCAGCGCCGCACCAGAGCTCTCATTGGCCCAGCCAAATAAGGACAAGCCAATAAGAGAAGAAGAAGGTCATATACGAATATGTCACGTTGAAGCCTAGCAGACTGTCAACTGTTCCCGCGATAAATCGCCATGTTTTATAATCATGTTTCTAATAAACATGCTGAATTAAAGTCCAGTCGCAACTACCCGTAAAACAGTTGAAGCGCAGGAGTGGAGGTCCAGTAGCAGGTCCATCCATATCACGCACAAGGTCGGTCATTGACCTTACATCTGATTGGCTATTGTGAGCAGGTGTATTGTACCGACACTCGGTCACTGCTCCGACTATAGTTTTTTTTTTTAAGAAGTTATTATGTATGTAGTGTTTTGTATAATGTCACGTGGCAGAATTATAGCTTTATTTTTGTTATAACTGGAGACATGGACAAGTTGCTATTTCATTTAAAAAGTTGAGTTGCGTACACACGAGTTCTTAACGTGATTGGCTCGCTATTACTCGTAGACACACGTAATATAATTACTGTATTCTGTTTGTTTATAAATTTATATAAAAAAGTTCTCTATTTTTTGCCCACTTTCCCCTTCCTCCCCCCCCAAAAAAAAGAATCGTGCATGGGAACAGCGCCGGTACAGTAAAATGTAGGACTAGAATACTTCGAGATGTGTAATATATGGCGTTGACAAGAACTCAGTGTGAGACACAGGCCTTGTTTCTGATTGGTCACCACGTCTTGGAAAACTGGTCGTCTGCAGTTCTACGTCTAGCGCTCCCCGGCCATATTTGTGTGAAATATTCTTGCAGTGACACTGAACTACTTAAAAGGCCCGGTTTCTCAATGTCTGATTTTCTTCTGATTATCTTCTGATTAAAATTTAACCAATGGTTAGCAACAATATCTGTTTCTAAAATACTGATTAAGATTAGTCAGTGGGTTAGAAGTCGGTAACCATTGGTTATCTTAATCATAAGAAGAGGTATTGATTACAGAGTTAAACAGGACTTTTAAAACAAAGAAGTTTATAAACAATGACAATTTTCAGGTTATGATGACATATGATTTAAATTTCTTGTTTGAAGAAGATGATGGTGAAGAAATATTAGATTTCATAAACAGGCCAAGACTTTTTCGGGAACGCCCAAGTCACATGTAAATAGATGACCATGAATTTGTTATGCGATTGCGGCTGAGTAAAAATACTGTCCTAGCACTACTAGAAAAAATTTTACAGCTGGAAGTGACCACAGACAGGTGTGTACTTATTTATTGCATGTTTTCTTTACAGCCTATAAACTTTAGTACTTTCGGGTAAGTAATATTCTTTTGTAGGTTATGTGAAAACATTTGATGGTTATGTCACGTGCCTTTGATGTCTCTATACTTCCATACATTATTTTGCATGATTGGTTGGAAAACTATGTTAGATGTACGTAATATTACGTATCTTGGGTATTGGTAATAAAAAATATATTTTTATTTCTTCTGAAAAAAATAAACCTACGATGGTCAAGGAATCTGGATTGAAAAGTTCTTAATATAAATTTGTAGATTTTTTACGTGTTTTTCGATACTTTTGTATGTTATAATACCTATTGTAGGTTATGTTATTGTTACATAATTGTTAGAGAGATGATGGTATATCGCGAAAATGTTTTGTGCCAAGATAGCCTTGAAAACACTGACACAACGTAGCTGTCTGCAGACCAATGCCAGCATCAAATATTACAATAGCGGGATTCTTATTGGCTCAGTCAAATAGGGCAACAGCTCCACGTACAAGCTAAAGCCAGTAATCTTCTGGTAAGCTGGGCGTGTATTGAAATCCATCAAACAGTCAACTTTTCCCGCGATAAACCATCATCTCTAATAATTGTGTAGGTTATATCACACATATAGGTTCATCGATGAATAAAATTCTACTTCGATTTTCTTCCATGCATCTTCTTTATGCTTCCTAGTTACGACGTCAGTTTTTTTTTATTCTATGATACGGGCGTATTTTTCAGCACAGAAACAAAATTTTCGGCACGCGGCCGCTTATTTTTTTCCATTATGTATACAAACACTGCTAACCAGCACAACTAAATAAACAAATAAAAGCTTTACTGCAGCCAATCACAAGCTTATATGTCATTGCATGGTTGCCACATTTACCTTAACCGATACTTAGCTAAATATAAGATTAAAGTACGTTGAGAGACACTTCAGATTTAATCACCACTTAACCAATAGGTTAAATATAAAGGATTAGCTAACCAAGGCTTTAATCAGACATTGAGAAACCGGCCCGAGGGCAAGCAGCACTTTACATTGCCTTAGGTGCGCTTCTGTATTCGTAGCTATTCTGCCCTTTCTAAGTGCTGTTCTGTATTTTTGGAAACGTAACAGACAAACATAGTTGAAGTGTGTCATTTTACCGGTAAAATGTGCATGTCAATGTAACTGTATGATATCCTCCAATAATGTGTATACGCTCTAGCCGTCATCTTCTGACTGGCTGCTACTCGACATAGTGCTGCCGTGTTACTGACCACGTGTTTTACATCTACATTGTTATTGGTCTAGCGTCCTGTAAGATGTGTCGCGACCCAATTGTCAAACTGATGCCAACTAACTCTTGTTTGAAGTCTGGCTTGTCTCATGATAATACGCGAATTTTTCACGTCCATATTAATAGCTAGGGCCACGATTTTGTCGCGAAAAGATTTTTGCCCCACTTTGTTTCAGTGACTCACGTTCATATCGGCATTTTTTTTTTCAAGGTTATTGGCAGCGTGTGTTTGTTCAGACACGTTTCTCATTTTACTGCACCAATCAGAATAAGATTATTTTGAGTCTGTACGTCTGTAATTAGCCAAGGCAAGTGAAAGTATAATCATCCAACCACAGACGATGTAGCAGAGTTGCAGGTGTGCACATGACGAATCGAAACCAAACGTTGCAAAAATCTTTTCGCCATAAAATCGCGGCTCTATTAATAGCATATCGAAACTACGTCTGTAATTTTTTTAATATTGTTTCTTTGTATTTATCTGGCCTAAATCCTTACAATGTGTAATATATTTGTTTTATATGTATATTCTGACTACAGAAAATCTTATTCTTTGATATTTTTTGCATGCTATAGAGCTACAATGGCGAATACATAAGATTTTAGTAAGAAAAATGGGACTTTGTAGATAAATTTGAAGTTATAAAGTTTGAATAAATGTGTGAAAAATGTTCTGTCGTTTGTGTGAGTCAGTAATGAGACACAAGTTTCTTTAAAGAGAAGTATAGTAATGAAAGGAAGGTAGAAAACCTCAATGCCTGGCATCTTCTCCCGAGCTGAATTATGTCAGTTGGTCGTGTGAGGGAACCTTGTGATGCAATGAGACCATTGATATGAGTCATACGAGCTACGAGCACTGCTCACATGTTTATTTCTGCGGTCATGTGACATGTATAGAGCACACGTGACCTTGCAAACTATTCTCACACATAGAGGCTGGCTAGTATGACACGAGCAGCCTTCGACTACACGTATAGCCCGGCTTCCCCTACAGTTTCTCGCTGCTATGCCAAGTGTGTACAATTGTTACAACTTGTCATTCGCCGCACTCATTTAGGAGCGCAGATAATCCGATTACGCCGCTGTCGTCGTTAGCGCAATTGAATTTCCATGCAGTGACGTAGAACCGATGTCCCGGAGCCAGGAACCCCCCGCCCCTCCTAACACCCTCTCCGACCCTTCATAACACTCGGCACTGCTACATAATCGTCTCGCGTTAACGTTCATTTCATAGGCGCGTGACCGGCGCCCCTCCCCCTCCCCTCTGGGTCGCGACCTCCCCTTCCCCTCTATGTAGTTGTTCCCACGACCGCGGCTGATTGATAACCTCCATATTGCTGTGTCTGGCCACGTGGAGACAGGCTTTACTTACAACAATGCTCAACATTTACTGTACTTAAATATTGTTGCGTGCCATGTTCCTGGAGGCCAGTGGTCGGCGGCTGTTTCGTAACACCTTGAGGGCTGGCCGATGACTCAAAGCCCGTGTGGCTCGTAGTGGAAAACCCGCATAAACTACGTCATAGATACCTGTCCCAACTGCGTCTTAACCCTTCGCGGGCGGCGGACGTGACTGCAAGCACGTCCGAAACATGATGA
>PNEQ01047370.1:0-11390 GCA_003012365.1 Medauroidea extradentata
TCTGTGAGCATTTAAAAGTTTGATTTCACCTTAAAAAACAGTTAGAACTTTAAATTGCACGATTTTGCTCAATAGCAATATTGTAGGCTACGAATTCTACAATGTGGCCCTTATTCGAAGATGATATCTTTAAAACTGACTGAGATACCGCAAATATAGTTTAACATTGAAATCCCTATCCAGCTCTACTGCCTGCGAATGGATGGAGTCCGCCCTTAACGCTCTGCCAATCAGGGTTTGTGGTTAAGTGTAATATACTTGTTTGTTTTGCTAACTTGTTAATATTTTTTTAGTAATAATGTAATAAAAAGTGGGAATAATGTTGTGTAGAGACAATATTATATTTTGACAATCCTTCTAATAATGTATGCAAAAAATCACGAATAATAGTCTTCCTGTCAGTTTCAAATCCCAAAGATATTGCATCTGTAACGACAATTGTAAAGCCAAGAAACTCGCACGACCCCCTTGCGTGCGGCTCACAGATCACTTCGTTTCAGCAAGAATACACTCTTGTCCTCTCCGTTTTCACCCCCTCTCCCGCCCCAGCCGGCTTCACCTTGACTGCACCATGTCCTCTCCAGATGTATCTATACATCCTCCTTGGTCTAGCCCGACGTAATATGAACAATCAATTGTATGAGATATATATGACATACGAGAACGTTCTGATGCATGCCGTGCAAAGTGTAAACACACTAGTTTGTAAATACGCTACGATCACCAAAGTATGGTTTCGGCAAACTAAAAATGCGAGAAACAAAACAATGTTTGTGTGCCAGAGCGTAGTAAAAGAAATAGTGCGTCATACGATCCACACAGCTACGAACCGAAATATATGCATACACAATGAAACATGCCTGTTCATTTACAGTCGGGCGGAAGCTAATAAATCCGTAGTTTATGAACAGAATCAGTACTTCCGTAGTAAACCATTGGAATTCGTATAAACTACGTATAATCCGTAGTAGTTGCCACCTCTGAGAATGGCAGGCAGAACAATTGCGGCAGAAGACTGAACAAATCAGGCAACAGACAGAACAGATGCTGGGTTACAGGAAAAAATGTCTGAGAAAGAAAATTGGCTAAGGGGAGAAGTTTCGCAGTCTATGAGAGACCAAGTCTTGGAAACCACCAAATAACTACAGTTGAAGGAAAACACGCTCAGGAGTGAGGTAAGCAAAAACAGTGTCGAACTGTGAGCAGAAATGAGTAGAGTAGAGGGAAAGCTGGACCGACGTGTAACTGCAGGTATTCAGGCGAGCTGACTGTATATGAAGAAGGGGACGAAAACTTAACCTGTTCTCAATACAGACAGAATGGTACCTGCGTTCTCAGGAAAAACCACACACGATCACCCAGTTCGGTTTATTAAGAGAATGGACCGGTATTTGCGAAATGTGATCATTCCTGACGCGATAAAAGTAGAATTGTTTGTGTCCCGCTTAGTAGATGTGGCAGAAGAATGGGGTCAGCGGATGTCGGAAAAATGGGACAACTACTCACAAAGCTATAAAGGAATGAATTGAAGCAGGACAAACTGGTTCAGGAGGTATTCCAAGGCCGGTACTATTCTGAGAGTGGGATCAGTATGTCTGATTATGTACGATGGTTAGTTGAGGAGTGCGAGTTTTTGGATAACCAGTTTTCACAAGGTCGACTGGTACACCACCTGGTAAGGCACCTTCCTAGGTACGTGACGAAGCTATTGCCGCAGATATTGACAACTGTGAAAGCCTCGTAGCCATGGTGGAGCGCTTCGAGCAACAGGCTGTAGAACGACCGCATTATTTGGGTAGGCCAGCAGAAAGAGAGACCACAGAAATCCGGGACAAGGACAAAAAAGTGGTGGTCCGCACAGGGGAAGAATGAGGCTGTAAGTCAGAGCATATTGGCACACATACACCAGAAAGGAATAGTGAAAGGAAGGACTTCCGTCAATCTACGTCCCCGCAACCAACTAGCGTACCTGTGTCGTAGAGATCCACGCCATGGAACCGCGGCCAGGAAACTAATTACTGCCGGGGATGAACACCTCCCGTCCCTGGGGATCTTAAACAAAAGCGAGGTAATGTTGCCTGTGAAAGGATGTCAGCTTGAGATGGGCTTTGAAGAGGTTATGGAGCAGGATGACACGGAAACAACACCCACAAATGCCTGGACATCACCAAAAAAATCCCCTGTCATCGAAATACAGATAGGAAAAATTACAGTCGAGGCCATGATCGCCACTGGGTCACAGGTATCAGTGATAGATAAGGCACTAATGGACAAATTGTTACGAGCTGATGATGGTAAGGAGATGGCTACAATTTCTGTCACGGGTGTAACTTTGGTAGGAGTGACCGGCGCGTGGAATAGGTCGCTAAGGCAGCAGGCGGCAGTAGAGGTAGAGATCAATGGGATTAGGATATCAGCCAACTTTTTGATCGTTACGGGTTTACTGTTCAGTGCCGCTTAGGGACAGATTTTTTGGCGAGGCAACAGCCACATATTATGTATGACAGTAAGACTATGTCATTTATGGTAGTGGGAAAGAAACACACTTTTCACTAGTCTGATAATGTGAGGGAAGACCAGTCGGTTATGCCTACATGACAGGTGCACATAAAGTCATGGTGGCCACTCATTGCAACACAGAAAATTCCCTGATTTTTCCCTGATTTCCCTGATAGGAAACTAAAAATTTCCCTGATCTTTGCAAATATGAAAACAACATTTTGGCATTTTATTAAGCACATTTTCCAATAAAGATAAATATTTCAAGTCATTTCCTACACTACTGCCAATGAACTTGATTAAACATTCAGCAGAAATAACTACCTACATGACTGCAATTTTTTGAACAAAAATGCTATACTGATCCCAAAACTCCATCATATCCATTCCTATGACTTTTGCGGAAGCTCAAAATGAACAAGGCAAGAAAATTCCCTGAAATGTCTCACATGAACCGAAAATTCCCTGAAATTTCCCTGATATTTCCAGGTGGCCACAATTTCTCTGATAATTCCAGGTTTTCCAGGATTTCCAGGTGGGTAGCCACCCTGAAAGTACTAGGGGGATGACATTGAGCAAGGACTGAACCCGGACCCGTGTACCACCAAAACTGCTGACTACTCTATAGGTCCGTTCTCCCATGGGCAACAAAAGGAACTAATGGCTGTAATTAACCGCCATTGTAACATATTTTCTGACTTGGCAGGCAAGGCACGAAATTAGGAAAGTAAGTTTTGTTTCTGGAAAGAAACACCATTTGTTTGCCAGACCTATCTCATTCCCAAGGCCGTGCGCAAAGCAGTGGATAGGGAGTTTGATCGGCTACTCCGCGAGGGGATAATACAGAGAAGTGACTCAGAGTACATTAACTCTTTAGTAGTTGTGCCGAAAAAAGAAGGTAGTGTGCGTATTTGCGTTGATTCTCGGAAGGTGAACATGGTTATCATGCCAGAAATGGACTCGCCCGCGCCGATGGATGAATGGTTGCAAAGGTTTGCCAAATGTGAACATTTCTCTCCCCACAACTTAGTCGCGTCCTACTTGTAAGTGTTACTGCACCCGGAGTTGTGGTAGTACACCGCTTTCCAATATGGTGGACGGGTGTATCAATTCCAATGCTTACCGCTTGGAATCAACCTAAGTGTTTGCCACTTCATGAAGGCATTGGAGTCGGTATTAGGGTCGGAGATAATGACACATGTGACCATATATGTCAATGACATTGTCATTGCATCTCCGACGTGGGACCAAACATGTACACCACCTTGAACAAGTTTTGACGTGATTGGAGCAGGGCGTCATGACTGTAAACCATCACAAGTCCACGTTTGGGCAAGATGAAATAGGGTTTCTGGGTCACAGTGTGAACAAGGAGGGAATGAGAATGGATCCCTAAAGGGTGAGAGCGATATCTGAATTGCCACCGCTGCGGAGCCAGAAACTACAGAAATATTTGGGAGTGTTGAACTGCAGGTTTGTGCAGAATTACGCAGATATGATTGTGCCGAAGCAAAAACTCCTGAACAAAAATGCTCAGTGGCAATGGACCGACGTGGAGCAGGCAGCATGGGACGCCATCCGGGAAAAGTTGAAAACTGTGCCGATACTACACTATGTAGACTGGGCCCGCACTTGTATCATATCGTGCTATGCGTCCGAAATTGTGGTCGGTTGTGTTCTTTACCAGTTGGATTACGAGGGGCGGCAATGTCCCATTGCGTACGCCACCCGTAGCTTAACAGAATCAGAGTGGAACTTGTCGATCACAGAGAAGGAAATGCTACCGCTAGTGTACAGTTGCCAAAAGTTCCGTATTTCATTCAGGGGCAGTGAACGATTGTACAGACAGATCACAAGGCCTTGATGTACATGAACCAATTCCGTTCGCTCCACGAGTGAATAACCAGGTGGGTACTGGTTCTGCAAGGTTACGACCTGGATATTCGATACACACCTCCGTCACAACAGCTACAGGTTTACAAGGTTCAGGAATTCATGCAACAGGTGTACAAAAGTGGAGGAAAGAAATAATGGATCATCAAGCAAATGACCCCACCATTGCCACAGTGAAGGAAGATTTAGATGCGAGGGAACAGACACATCCCGTTCACGATAAGTTTTTGATCTTTGATCTTACAGGATGTGATATTCTGGCGGTCACCACAAGGACGCTGGCAGGTATGCATACTGTCTGCGATAGTTGAAAAGGTAGTCGCAGAATATCACGCATGACTTGGACACTTCAGTGCAAGGAAAACGATCGTGGTGATAAAAGAACATTGTTACTTCTCACGCATGCGCCGGCGAGTGCGGAGCTGGACGACCCCTCACAGTGCCACACAAACTTGAACATGGGGCATTCGTAAGGGTTAACCATGGCTGGGCAACCCAGTGCAACAGTAAAAAAAAAAACAACAACAACAACAACAACAACAACTATGTAAGAACTTAAGGGTTCAGTGTGGAACCTCATTAAAATGAATTTAAAAAGAAAATAAGCAAAGATATTAACACGTAGGTGCCAGAATTTATTTATAATTAATAGTGTGTAAGAACTTTGTCTTAAATTGTAGCACTGGATTATCGTAAAAGACACAACAAGAGTGTTTTCCAAATCAGTAATAAGTCATAAATCAGATCATAATGTTAATTGTCAGTTAGCTTAAGTATTTGAATTTATTTATATTTGTTATCCTTAAATATTGTTCAAATTCTCTAAAACGGCGGCTTAGAAATGTACGAGACTTTCAAACTTCGTTTACAAGTCCCAATCATTCCTTGAGGGTCGTGTAACATGCAGGTATTGGTGTAAGTAATTATTAAGAAAAATATGTACTTAATTAAGGATAATCTTTTAAATTGGAACTGTCCAGTCATGCGACCATCCATTCAATTCGGTATCGCGTTACAATACTGTATCTGCTACGCAAAATACGCTATAAGGACTTTTATTGACATTAAATGAAATAAGAGAAAAATGTAAAGAATCTCGGCCGTTCCCTCGAGCAGACATAACAGGTGGTGTCGTAGCGGCTTGGCGCCATCCTCCTCCATCACTCTTCCCACACCCTTCCACTGGACCACTTTGGTCAGCGGTGGGAGGGGAAAGCAGCAGCCTATGGCAACGAGAATTAGAAAAAATGCAAAATAATATGCATTAGACGTTTGGCTTGAATAATTTGTTAATTTTATCGAGTTAAATAAGTTAAGTAAGCTAATAAGAATCATCCAGATTTTAAATTGCAATATGTAAAATAACTTAAATAAATGCTGCCATCTTGTAGTTCAGAGCCGGCTACGGTAGGCGGGGCTGTTTCTGCATGCCCTCTTCCCATTGGCCGGATTACCAATACCGGGACCGGTGGCGGGTTTTCGGATAGTGTGAAGGGAAGAGGGGAGATCTAAACTGACTGTGGGTGAGGAAGGAAGCTGCGAGGCGGTGCTCGCGTTGTTGAGGGACTTCGGGGGTTGGGGCATCGACGGGTCAGAGCGGCAGACGTCTGTCGAGACGGCTCGATCAGCTAATTAACGACGGGAGAACGGGAGCATAGCAGGCCGGGAAGGAATCGGGAAGCGAGTGAAGTTGGTTGGTGGCGCGACATTAACTGCGGTGGTTAAGCAGTATTTTAAGGGTCGAGAGGTCGGGGTGTCAGACCGCCGACAAGACCACTTTACCAGCAACAATGGCAGATGGCGGGGTGCCACTAATACAACATTCACTTAGTGTAGCAACCGCGTGAGATTGATGGGTCAGTAAGAATATCAGCCACGTCTGTGGGAGTCAGTAACTCGGAGCACCAATTTAATTATTGGAATTGATAAGACTTTTTTTTATTAAACCTAACACTGCAACAATCATCAAAGGTTAAAAAACAATATGTAAAACATTACAACAAACAGTAAACAACGAATAAATAAACATATGTCCCACAGATAAAACTGTTTTACAATAAGACTGCATTCACACCTAGGCATTAAAGTGATGCGGCAGTAGAAGACATGGACAACATCGCCCTTATCATCGTACCGCACTCACACAAACAAATGTGCTAGTAGGCGGCCGCCTAAATTTGTTTCTCTCCAGTATTTTTCAAAATTAGGAAGAGGCATTTACACTAGTAAAATGTAACATATCAATTAAAATACCACCTGAAATCACTACAATATCAGCGAAGCTTTAATACAGTAACAAACTCCCTACTTCGTGAAGAAGTCTTTTATCGTGGTCTGTTTTTTATTTTGAATCAGACTTTGATTGACGAACTCTCGTAAATGAGCAAAGTACGACCACATTTCTTCACTCGAGTTGTGCTGCCGTAGAACAGTGGCACAGATGTCTCCGGCCTTGAGTACATCTTTTGTTGTCACAGCTAATTAGGCTCTTCTGTCTCTTTCTCTCCTCAACTTCTTCGCCACTCGACTCCTGCTGTCCCTGGACCCCAACAGCGTCGTCAAGGGTACCCCACACTGCAACATCGTCATCTACTCTCACAAACTTCTCAAGCGTGCAGTCTGGGGCCAACTGCTGCCGTGTTTCCTCGTTGCAAGGCCGAGTGACTGCCATAAGAGTAGGATGAGGCGTTGTCGATGGTCCCGGCTGCGGCTCGTTGTCATATGGTGTTGGGTTGTCCGGGTCTTCGGAGCTGACGGCAGCTGGAGGTACATGGGCGGCAGCCTCTTCGTTGACTGGCACGACTAAGTGGGCATGGCAGAAACAGTTTGCGATGGTAGTTTCTTTCACTGCTCTCTAGCTGGCAACAATCCCCTCTATCACCTTAAAAAGTCCCACTTCTTAAATTCCTTCCTTATTTACATTTTGAGCACCATGTTTCTTACAAGCATCTCCCGAAACTTCAGCTTCACCTGTTGAACTATCCCCTGGTCCAGAGGCTGAAGCAAGCTGGTGGTGTTTTTCGGAAGAAACACCAGTTCAATGTTTCTGAGGTTGTCGAACTAGGGATGTGAGGGCAATTATCGATGAAGAAGATGACTTTTCTGTTGGCTACGCCCATTTTCGCATCAAAACCATGGAGCCACCTCGTGAACACCGCATAGGTCATCCACACTTTCTTGTTCCAGTCACAGTCGCATGGGATAATGTTTCCTTTGAAGCCTCTTGGTTTTTTTTAATTTCCCGATCACGAGGGGCTTCATTTTGTCGCTGCTGTCCATGTCGCAGCACAAAAGGACAGTGAGGCACGCCTTACTCCTCTTTGCACCCTTGCACATGTCTTCCGTCACTGCTAGGGTGCAATTTGGCATGAGGTTATAAAACATATCCAGCTCGTCTGCATTATACACATTGCGAGGTTCGTAGCGTTTGAGAATGTTCTAAAGTACAGGCAACCATTCACTCACCGATTGTGGGTTACCACGTTGACTGCGTTACATATCCCCGGCGATATGTATGACCTTTAACCCTGGTGCTGTCCTAAAATGTGGAAAAATTAAAAAAAAAAATTTACCATAATTGTTGTAAATGGCTATTTTTCAACACTATTTCGCTTCTGAATTGCACCATTTCTCTTACAGGCATGAAAACAGAGGATTTTATGATACATATCCCTGGAGGCAGGTACCGCACTGAAAAAAATGCATGTCTCATCTCGGTGCGGTACCTGCCTCCGGCGATACGTACAATGTATCCGTCTTTTAGAGCGCTGGCTCTGAAATGGCTACACATGTCTGTTTCTTTATTATGGCTACTGTAACGAGCAACATGTCACTTTCCTGACACAATTTATTTGACCTAATACAATTAGCTGAATCGAGTTAGTGAATCGATTTTCGAATCTATGACGTCAAGTTTCCAGCGTAGCTGCTGTGTTGGAACATACCTACTGATAGACAGCACGTCCAATAATAGATAGCGCGCAATGTAGGTTACTACATATTACCGGGGGTCTGTATTTCACTGTTAGTACCACTGTTACACCCATAATGAGGTGAGTGCATATAGGTTGGTGTTTCTAATCACATTGTGTGTTTTTCATTGTTTATATTAAAATGCCACGCGGAAATACAAGAACTGATAAAATCTTACAACTTGCTGCTGAATAATTAGTGCAACATGAAGATTGTGTGGTACAGTCGTCAGCTTCTGGTAAACATAATTTGCCTTCTGTTCAAAGTGTTCAGGTCAAGGTGCAGCTTATAATAAAGTGGAGGTGGATTACACTTTATCTTGAATAAACGGATGTGATGTGAGAGATCAGTTCAACTTATGTGGCGGGCAACCTTCAACTTCAGGTAATCAACATTTTTCTACTGTACAAAATGATGCGAGAAATAGAAAATGATGCGAGAAATAGTTCCGTATTGCAAAGTGAACTGCTGTGAACATAAGGTAACGAGCATTCTTCTACTATACAAAGTAATGTGAGAGATGGTTCGATACTATCGGATGATATTGATTGTGATGATTCAGCTCGAGACTGTACTTATGAACCAGGTTCTTGTGAATCCGATTCCAGTTCTGATCACTTGTCAGGAACAAGTCATTCTTACGTCAGTACGGATGATGGTACATGTGGTACTGTTACGCCAACAGCTACATTTACTGGCAATAATACACTAACTCATAACTGGTCATCAATAAATACAGGCACTTATAAATTTGAAGTGTACCCGGAAAGTTGTAAACTAAATGACAGTTCTATTTTTGGCTGTCAAACTCCAATTGATGTATTAAAAAACGTTTTTGGCTCAAAACAGTTCAACCCTGAGCACGTTAGTAAATCTAGAATAAAGTTGTGGTCTGATACAAATGAACGAGAAATGTATACTTTTCAAGGCATTCTAATTTCAATGGGTTTAACAACTGTACCGCACATAAACAATTATTGGTCGAAGGACCCAATGTTTCATAATAAATTTGTTTCATCAGCTATGTCCAGGGAGAGATTCTTATTGCTTCTAAAATGTTTACATTTTCAAAATAACAAGGAGGCCGACAAAACAAACAGACTCTATAAAATTAAAAAAATAGTGAATCTGTTAGTAAAAAAATATAATCATATTTTGAAGGCAGGAAGAGTAATCGTAGTTGACGAAAGCATGGTACCGTTCCGCGGGAGACTATTATTCCGTCAGTATATACCTAACAAGACCCACAAATATGGGGTAAAGCTTTACAAGTTGTGCACACCAAATGGGAACACATTAAATATTATTGTCTACACAGGAAAGGGAAGCAGAAATATACACACAGCCCATTCACATGCAATAGTTTTGAACTTGTACATACTGGATCCTAAAGAAGGACAAATTGTGTTAGCAGACAATTTTTATTTTAGTTTAGAATTAACCCAAACATTGTATGGCATGAAGATTTTGTATTGTGGCACATTACGGGCTAACAGATGAGGGGTACAGACGGTTTTGCAAACAAAATGAAGAGAGGAGAAATTGTAGGTAAACAAAAAGAAGATGTGAAAATCATAAGACGGATGGATAAGCGTCCAGTCCTTCGATTTCTTGTGATCCAACACAGGACACGAATATGATTTCAACACGGAAAACCAATAGGAAAGGGGAAAATGTAGTAAAACCGAATTGCGTAATCGACTACAATAAAGAAAAAGAAGGTGTGGACTTGAGTGATCAGATGTCTTTCTACCATACAAAGCTCAGAAAATCTTTGAAATGGTATCGGAAAGTAGTGTTCGAACTAATTTTGGGTGTGACCGTAGTAAATGCGTGGGTTGTCTATAATATGACAGCTGATACAAAGTTGGGGATAACGGAGTTCAGGCGGCAGTTGGAAGAACATTTGGTAACGCAAACGCGTATCCAGGATATGATTCAAGAAATAAACAAGAAACACGTGCACACATTCCTGAAACCCGATGGAGCTGGACGAAAGCGGCGGAAGGTTTGCAAGGGTGGCTATGATCGGCTCCGCTCAAGTGGGCTAAGCAGCAGAGGTGTAGATAAGAGGGTCAGAAGAGTAACAAGTTATTACAATGACTGTTGTAAGGTATTTGGCCAATTTTAACCCATCCCAACCTTCCTAATAAAATAAAACCTGTTGACAGTAATTTTGTGACGTAGTTTGGAGTAGGTTTGTTTATTTATTTTATTTAAAAGGGCCGGCGTCAGCATTGACATTAGGATCCCAGGGTGCTTCACGAGTATTCTGTTTATGATTGCAACACAGTTTTGAAGGTCGTTTGTCTTGGTCGCTCAGTTGAGTTTCAAGAACTCGGCCTACGATGTTTGAAAGTATTATATGTTTCTGCCAGCAATAATAAGTGATGTTTTTTTTATATACTTCTAAAGCATACAGAGGACTAAAATAGAACACTTGACAGGGCTTGAACAAGGACATAGGTTTTGTTAAATTGTAGTTTAGAAGTTGTATAATTATTAGCTATTTGTTTCGATGGGCCGCGGGTTTTTTTTTTTTATTATTTATTTTCACAAGAATTTTAAGAATGACAACATTTGCAATGTGCTCATTGAGTCCATTAATTTACTATATGAAATAATTGAATGTATTTAATTTCAGAATTACAGGGCATGCTGCATAGTCGTTCTTGATAATATTTATATGTCCGTATGTGTTTTTTTTTGCTAATTTTATATTTTGTGATTCAAAATTAATATTATATTCACTAAATGTATACGCCCGTAGGAGCGCTGGGCGGCAAATTTCGGAATATGTCACTTGTGTCCGCCATTTTGTGACGTATTTCCACTACCGGGAGGATGTAGTCCTTGCAGAGGCGAGAGATTCTTTTTCTTAGTGTTGGAGATGGCCTAGAGAATGGACGTGTTTTGACGGCCGCGCGATGTAAGATGTATCGCCCAGCATCTGGCTAGTGTGCGTGATTTTCAGAGGCTAAAACTCACGCATAGTTGAGACAATGAATAATAATCTGCAGAGAACA
>PNEQ01047371.1:0-44861 GCA_003012365.1 Medauroidea extradentata
ATATTTAGAAATTTGTTCTAACTCCATATTTAGAAATTTGTTCTAACTCCATATTTAGAAATTTGTTCTAACTCCATATTTAGAAATTTGTTCTAACTCCATATTTAGAAATTTGTTCTAACTCCATATTTAGAAATTTGTTCTAACTCCATATTTAGAAATTTGTTCTAACTCCATATTTAGAAATTTGTTCTAACTCAATATTTAGAAATTTTACAGGAGAGCCAATACAAGTTTGCGGAACATATGTTTTATTTCCCAGCCGCAACAGTAAACGTTAAACTTCTGGACATTACCGTTGGTTTTCCAGTTTTCTCGAGGATCTCCCACTTCAACACTTGTATTAGGCCTACCCCACGGGAGAAATTTTATACTATTGGTTTATTACGCATATCGCAATTGTTGCACTGTATGTCACCGAATATGACCTTGTAAAAGTCAATGTGCTAGATGATTTGGAGCGCAGTGCGTCATTATTTTCCCACGAAGGTCCACTATATTTTAAGGCCATGCTCTTTAGCTAGTTTTTGAGACAGTAATTTTTTTAAAACTTAAACAAAAGCAGATATCATAAATATTTCTGGCAGTTTTGTTTAAAATGGTCTAGCCGAGATAGCCATTTTTTTTCAAAGCAAGAAATTATACGATTTCGACTAAAAAGTCAATTAACCAGAATTTAGTTCGTTACATAATTAGATAAAACAATAGTATTTACTTCCTTGAAAAAATCAGCCTACAGGGAGAAGACGATTCTAAACAAAATTGCCGGGCATATTTGGGATATCTGCTCTCATTTAACGTAAAAAAAGTAATATCTCTATAAATAAGTAAAAACTAGAGAGCACGACCTTAAGCATGATTAATTCAAAATTAATTTAATTCAGCCGTTTACATCCACGAATGTTCGTCGAGCAGCCACACGCAAGCGCGCCGGCCCTAGAGCGTGTTACTGAACGGGCGCACGATGCCGAGAGAGAAACAAATACTCCCCCCCACCCCGCGGGCCATGAGCGAGCTGGCATCCCCCCCCCCCTCCCCGGTGATTGGCCGGCTCTTCGCATGTCTGGAGCGCTCACGGGCCACTGACAGCTGATGTCAGCCAGATGGGAATGTCAGGCAATTTGAAGAGCTTCACGTCAAGCTGACCTTTATGCCATCTCCAGGATGATGGGTGAACCCCTCCCTCCCCTCCTCAGACCACCCCCTACCAAACCACTGCAACTCCTCGTCAGCCATCCAATCGACCCCCTATCAACCACCCCCTACCCCCGCACCCCCTCGTCACTTAGACAGCAGCCTTCGCAAACATTACATAATTCATTGTCGACAACTGGAGGCGAACCGCTGATGCGATACGGCAGCTCAGGATCACAGATTCACGGTTATCGCCACATACCATTCCTTATCTACATCGCCAGTGCTAGCACATTCATAATAAGGGATTATTTTTTCCACTATGTAAAGGGGAGCATATTATAGCTATTACGTACAGATTTTCTTCCCGCCATTAAATGGATGTGCCACCTATGGTGCAGAAATGATTCAGTTTCGAATCATAACATAAAAGTCAGTGGAAGAAATGAAGATATTTATTTATGGAAACAATACGTTTTACCATTATCTGTGTTTTTGTACTCCCACAGCTGTGATTATTTGATAAATTTTCATCTTATATTAGTCATAAGTAGAGATAAGAAATTTCGCGAAAAGATTTTCGCATCACTTCATTTCAATGCCTTACGTGCGCACCTGCATCTCTGCTATGTGGTCAGTGATTGGATGCCGTAACACCCAGCGTGTGGATGTTAAACCCGCAATCACAGACATGATGTGTGGCAGTTATCCGTGAACTGATTAGCACAGTGAAATGAATAACGACTCTGCATAAAAAACACTCTGTCAATAGCCTTGAAGTTGAGATGCAGGTGTGCACGTAAGGCATTGAAACAAAGTAGGGCAAAAATATTTTCACCGAAAATTCCCGTCCCAAGTCATAAGTACGCTGACTACCTTGTATACTAAAGTAATACAAGGCAAGTTGCCCATAAGACCTATTCTAGGCAGTTTTTTTCACATTGGTGCAAAAAAAACTCAAAACTGTTTTAACGGAACGCTTAAAAAATCTAGGCTATGAGCAGTCACACAGTGTATAATTCAGGCGTATTGCAGAAACTCACTGCTCGTTTGCAAATAATCACTTTACTTATTTCGGACTATTTTCATAACGAAATTGGCGATACTTTGGGTGCGAAAACTGTAAAAACTTTAGTGTTAATCACTACCAAAAATTTAGGAACAAATAATGAAATCTTTGTGACAAAACTATGTAGAGGTTCTTCGATATGAAAATTATCCTGCTTTAAAATAAATATTTTCATGATCACTGTAAAACTACAGGATGTTGCCTTGATGTCGTAGTTTATTTTAAAAAAACATATTTTAAAATTGTGAGCCATTATGAGTTCAAGCAAAATTCAATATTGCATATGCATCTGCACCCTGTAAATATAAGGGAGTGAGTGAGAGGTTTTGGTCAGCATTTAACACCGAGGTCTTTAGCGCTGGTGAGGGATGACATGAGGTGGTTATGAAGCAGTACCGGAATGAATGGGCGGGGGAAACGGGAGATCCCCGAGAAAACCCGCCGACCAACGGCATCGTCCGGCACGATTCCCACATGCGAAAATCCGGGGACTGACTCCGCCGGGAATCGAGCCCGGATCGCCTTGATGGGAGGCGAATGATCTGGCCATCCGGCCACCTGCGGCTCCCCTGTAAATGGAAGGAAATAAGGGTTAACTATAAGGTGTACTTCCACGATTAGCACTTAGGATTGCGTCCCAGCCAACTCTGGTGTGTTCCTGACTCAGTACATCGCAGCACTGTATGTCACTTATACTAACTAATATAAACACATCCAGCTAGACAACTTGTCACGCGTATAGATACGTCACAGCACGGCCCTTCTTGGTAAGTTTGGAGAAGGTGGAGGGGAGGATGTACACAGTCCCAATGTCATTAGCCTCCACAGCACTGTTAAAAAAATTTCCGTGAAATTACGGAAAAAGTACTGGCAAAAAATTATTCAGAAATCTTCGTAAAGTAACAGACACTCAGTTTTTCTTGATAACAGAATCCTCCGTAAAATAACGGACAATCCGTTTTCCGCAGAAAAAAATTAAATTTCTGTAATCTTCTAGCACCCCATTTTTTAGAAATACTACATTTTCTTATTAGCTATGTGTTATCGAGATTCTGACGCACTATTTAGTAACCTGAAAAATTTTTGGAAGTTGCTGGGATTCGAACCCACGACCTTATAATAGCTAGACAAAAGTTCTAACCATTTTTTTTTTTTTTTTTTTTAATGTTTGGTGCAGTGGCGATGCAGAAGCTTCCGCATCATCACTGCACCAACCATTCCCCTCTTTAATGTGAGTGACTCCAGTTCTTTTCGTGAGATAATTCGTATAGTGACAATTTTTGTGACCAAATGGACAAACACAAATTTACACCCAGCCAGACCTGGGAATCGAACCCAGAACCCCTCGCATCAAAGCCGGCCGCTCAACCAACTGAGCCACGGGGATCGGCACCATTGAACCACAGTGACAATTTATGAGTAAATGAGTTCCAAGCAGTGGTAAGATATCAACTTTATAAGAGACAACTTTTGTATTTGACATCCAGGATTCATAGTGATTATTAATACCACTTTTCTTTTTTAAGAAACACAGTAAAATACGCTTTAAAATTCCAGAAACATATTTTCATGAAATTATGAAAAGTTACGGTCAAACATCCGTAAACTGGCAATACGAAAAATTTCCGTACACAAAATATTACGGAAAGCCACTTCCGTAAAATTACAGTACTTTTCTGTAAATATTTCCGTGAATTTACGGAAATTTTTAACAGTGAGGTAATGACATGTCCATCAAGCTTAGCGGTAAGCTGCTTGCAGGGTGGACACTCCACTAACCTTTCTTTACCTGAGTCTCACACACGGGCATCTTTCTTGTACATGAGACTGTGCGTCAAAAGTGTGCATAAACGTATATACTAGTTAGCATACTAGCTAGAATACTACCAAATCAATTGATCAGTTTACACAACCAACTTTCTTGTACAAGAAGTTGTGCACCATTAATATATAGAATGCAGATTTCAAAGGTGCATTTGGGGCAATTAGCCAAATATTTATTAAGTGTGCGCCAAAAAATTGATTACAAAATGTAGAAGTTGGAAATATTTTCGGTAGTAGACCAAACCCTGGTTTAAATAAAATTACATAGGATACAGCAATGTTCCTTCAGCAGCTTCTTTCGTCCAGCTAAACACTATTTATTCGAAAATACCTCGTCTTTGTGAACTATTTCGTCCAGAAACAATTCCGCTCGCATAAAAAATTGTGTCTGCTTTCGACTTGTGCAAGAAAGATAAGGAAAAATAGAAACACCATTATACCACACTAGCTAGCATACAAGTTTTTGTATGGACGATACTAGCATGTTCGGTGGCCATTCATACGATACAAGTTCGCTACAAGTTGAGATGAACAGAATGTGTTCATCTTCTTGTAGCATAGAAGAAATATTCTTGCACGTACAAGGCTTACGATCGATCACTTGTCCGACAATATTCCGTTTACTGTTTTTTGTATGTATTCTGAAAGTATTATGAAAAGACTAAATTGTAGGCCTACGTTTTTCAGAGTCTGTTTAGTTATAATATTAAGAAATTGTAGATACTTTTTTGGAGCGTATCATACGTTCGGATGGGAAAATTTCGCGAATTCGATGACCTATAGGCTAGAATCAACTATCCTATGCATACTCAAAACCCGACCAGTTGTACACTATCTGCTACTCAATGGAACAACATACATTGAGCGAATAGACAGGACTTGAGTATGGATAGTACAATGGATTTTAACATGGGGGTAATTGATTTCACGAAATATTCCCATCCCTAATCATAGTAATCATACATGATCTTCATCGAAAAAAATTCATTCACCAGCTTGTTTCAATGTCTTGGATTCATATCTGAATCTCTGCTTCGAGGAATCCTGGTAATTGACCGCATGTCTTTGTGCAGAGGTGTCTGTCATTTGATTGTGCCAAACAGTAAGGTTACTGCGACAGATGTTGCATTATCGTGATAATGTATTATAGTAACATACTCTTGAAAACGCTGCAGTTTCTAGCCACATAATTGTGTGACCGGGTGATAACTGTACGACCCGTCACAGTTGTCTATCGGCCAATCACAGTCCTCAAATATTACTATAGGCTGTTCACTTTAATCCGTGCTTTCCTTAATTTTTATAATAACCAAAAACTGTGTTTTATTGGGGCCAAAGATGATTAGTTTTCAGTGTGGTGAAATGTTAACACTGGTTCTTAGGTTCATTATTGTTTTAATATTTAATATAACAAATATCAATGTATAACAGCTGGAAGAAAATTTTGAGCAGTGCTCTTTATTTCTATGGAAGGATTCTCATTGACTCTGTCAAAAAGGGTTACAATTTCACGTACAGACGATGGCCTGTAGCAAAATCAAAGCTACCAAAATGCTGAACGTATGTTGAAACCTAACAAACACTCAAGGTTTCCTGCGATAAATCATCTCACCAATCTGACCATGAAGCCGGCCTTGGAGGTCCTCTTAAGCTTATTTTGTTTCAAGTCAATACCGCATTACGTTTCCTACTTTGGTCACATGTCAATCCGCCCAAAGAATTACTTGCTGTGACCGTATTAACTATAGACTGTTCATGATAAACTGAGGAATGCTTAAATTTTTCTTTCATTCATTTTTCATTAATTTTACTATTTTTTAAAATGAAAACTTCTACGAAACTAAAAGCCAGAGTAAACGTTTCACCACCCTCAAAACTTAATCTCTTAGACAGCAAAATACAGTTTTTTATTATATTAAGTGCTAGGGAGTATTAAGTTTAAAGCCTTAAATAAAATATTATTTTAAATTACAATTATCCATAAAAAGAAAACAAAAACTTCAAGCTATGCTCTTACAACTACAGTTTCCTGTTAATACGCTAAGTTGCCAAGGAATGATGTTAGTGGAAAATGTAAGAATTTGTGACTATATTTCTATGGAGTTTCTCAAGTTAACGGAAAATAAGCAAAATGTTCAGGCTCACAGTGTCACAAGGGAGAGACATGTCATGAAAATTCCCTTGAATAAATTTAACTACACATAATATCACCTAACAGCACTTGACTAACAGTGTCATATTTAAATAATTTTGATTTCAATTTATAGGTTAAAAAATCCTCATTAAAATTTACAAAATACAATTAGTCGAAATTCCTTACACTCACTTATGTTAAAAAATATAGGGTACATAATACAAACAATTTCCAACATTACTATGTACCAGTTATGCGATATACGCCCCTTTTCATGATTTAAAAAAATTAAACCCGCAAAAACGACTTGAGACAAAATACTTTTAGGCAAAACGTCTTTAGGAAAAACGACTTTTTATTATTTTAACACATGTGTTTGCATTTTATGCGAAACTACTTTAGGCGAAATGACTTTAGGTAATACGACTTTAGGCAAAATGATGGTTAGGTGAAATTATTTTAGGCAAAACGATATTCTTGGTACCTAATTGAGGGGCTTGGATTTTAGGCGAAACTACTTTTAGGCAAAACGACTTTTAGGCAAAACGACTTTAGGCAAAACGAAGGTAGAAAATCACGTATTGGCAAAACGACGTGCTCCCGCAAAAACAGCATTAATTGAAGTTTGTGGCCTTAAACCTTTTCTTTTGATCTTACAACCTGCTCCATCCCCTCTAAGCGCAGTTCTGTGGCCGTCGACACGTCAGAACCCACGGAGTGCTCACTGACTAGACTAAAGACGGCGAATAATAAATGGGACGAAGACTACGCCGTCGTCAGCTAGACATCCTCGCGAGGTTAAGTCAGACGTGGGGTGGGGCCGTGTTAACCAGGGTACCCGGCAAAGGTCGCGGCACCGCACAAAGGGCGCGAGGTTTGAGGGAGAGGCACGGTGTCCCACCCCCCTGCGGCCCTTCGACTCCAGCGGTGCATTATTCATTGTGTTAACCTGCAGCAAAAGGGTCAGACGCGCGGAACTAAGGCGATAATCTGATCAGCGAGTCAGCGCTCGGCTGTCAGAGGCACGCGTCCCTGCGTGCTCGTGACGTCACTGGGGAAGTGTGTGGTGGGAGGGTTGGTACGACTTCTCTCCCCTCTCCCCTTCTCCTACCTACCGGGCCTCTTTGACCCTAGACAGCCGCGGGGGCGTGGCGAGACGCGCGTATGAACGATACATTCTCGAGGGTATCGCGTGTCGTCGAGGAACCTAGAGGCTGTTACAATAAGTCACGAGGGTAGGCTGGGTGGGTCGAAATTCCACCTCGAGGTTACCCGAGTAAAGTTTCCCAGAATACAGTAAGTCACGAGTGCGGCTTATCGATTAACTCCTTGCCCTCAAGCAAGTTCCGTATAATGATGGTGAGGTAAAGTAAGTGGGTTTAACGTCATTAGTAGAGATTGAGATTATTTTTTTGTATAGTATGAAGTAAAGACCAACGCATGTATCTTGTTCCGCACTTTATGAATTCATGTGGTACTTTTGGAGTTACAGCAGTCTAAAAAAACTGTTTTTAAGAAATTTAAGAAACACGAATATCATGCTTCTAACAAGCGTGCAGAAGTTTTAAAATTGTAGAAGCGTAGCTTCAAGTGTGTGTTCTTTCCGTTGATAAACGTAATATGAAGAAGTGAGGCTGTTTCACGTAAAAAAAAAACGCATGATACGTTACAACACCTTCAATGTGCCAGTCGAGGACTTCTCTTAAGGTTGTTCAGGTGGGGAAAAAACATAATTTTATATTTGTATGAAATAGTCTTAGTTTTGTACACATTACTTGAAAGTACATATACCTCTAACGGAAAAAAATTAGCTCATCTAGTTTTCCCGTAATGGCACTTCAAAGTCAAAATTTGCGTATTTTTACTTCATACAAAACTTGAAAACCAGTTAACATAATGAAATGAAAAAAATCATATCAAAATTACGCATTACTGTCTATGACCTGTAGCATTTAAAACCCGTTACAAAAATTGTTAATGTTAAATAAAAAATTTCAAAATTTAAATTTTTTTGGTACTTTTAGAAATTTATTTTAAACACAGAAATATTTTATAATTTGTTTGTATATGCTTCAAGCCGTAGACGGTGACGTGTAGTTTTGATGAGATTTTTTCCATTTCATTATATTTACTGGTTTTCAAGTTTTGTATGAAGTAAAAATATGCAAATTTTGACTTTGAAGTGACTTTACGGGAAAACTAGATGAGCTAATTTTTTTCCGTTAGATGTTAATGTACTCTTAAGTAATGTCTACAAAACTAACACTATTTTATACAAATATAAAATAATGAATTTTTCCCCACTTGAACGCCCTTAAGAGTGCGTGGTAGGTAAATAAACGATGAAAACATCAATTGATTTCTACGCTTTTTTCGAAGCCAATTAGGATAAAATACTCAAAGACAATCCTAGATAATTGTATTTTCCAACTTTATGAGTAAATATTTATCCAAGATTACTAATTTTTTACGCGTGATCTCTTGCGCCGCAGTTAAATACACGAGGTTCCGGCATCACAGATTGTGCCTCAGAAGTTCGTAACACTGGAAACAATTTTATTAAAACGTTGGCTAAAACTATTGTGTAGGATTGCTATTGTTTAATTTCCGCAAATTGGATTCAAGTAACCTATAGTTACTAGAATAATGCTATTAGCGTTGAATTATGTACCACGCCCTCTTAAGCGGTCGCTTGACAGAATAATTGTATGGTTTTAAACATTTTAATATTTGTATGATATATGGTTTGTTTTATATACATACATTGTGACCATTTTATACTATAATGAAAATATTTTAGCATTTGTAGTTTTTTTATAATAGCTCATCAAAGTACAAATTTGTTTAAAACTGTTTTATGATTCAAAGGAAAATCAACGGACTTACCTAACTGAAAAAATTCACGATGAATAACGATGTCATAGGCTACAAGATTTCCTATATAACATAAACAGTAATTTAAAATATTAGTATTTAAAATTTTACATTAAAACTTACAAAATTCCGGAATTTTTAAAAAAAAAAACTTAAGTATTTTATTTTTGGTTTTTATATAGGTGACCGGG
Source organism: Medauroidea extradentata (assembly GCA_003012365.1). NCBI lineage: Eukaryota > Metazoa > Arthropoda > Insecta > Phasmatodea > Phasmatidae > Medauroidea > Medauroidea extradentata. The sequence continues at coordinate 9,227 of PNEQ01047371.1, forward strand.
TAGCCTACGTCTTAATTATTCTGTGTGAATTTTTCAGTTTCATAAGTCAGTTGGTTTTTCTTTAAAGCACAAAGCCGTTTTATGCAGATTTGGACTTGACGTGCCAGTATAAAAAAAACTATGAAAGCCAACTATGTTTATTACAATATAATATGGTCACAATTTATGTCTACAAATTAAACCATATCTCGTACAAACATTAACCTTTTTAAAACAATAAAATTTTTCTGTCAAGCGCTCCCATAAGCCGCAATTGTCATCATTACGTTTTTATTTCTATAACTAACCCATATATATTTTTTGTTTTACAAATAAATTGTGACTAAATTTTGCTCTTATGCAATTTTTTTAGCTATCATAGTTTTTGCATAATCGCTTTTCAAAATCAAAATGTTGTATACAGGTGGTTCAGAATAAAGTGAGCACCTTTAAAGCACTGGATACTTTCTTTTCCGTTAATCTTTCATTTCCTGCTACTTTTAAATGTGTACAAGGCACCCCAAGTAACCGTTGAAGCGTATAGGTTATACCGTACTTAAGATTAAACGTATATAGTCGCAACAAATAATATTTTAAAATCATTATTCTAGACAAGGTGGTCGTCAATAGCGCTCACTTTATCGTAAAACACCTACCATAGTTTTAAGTATGACACTGTAACCAACTAACTTACCGAACTGAAATTTTTGACGCTTGATAATAGTGCCGTAGCCAACAAGGTCTCATAAATAAAAACAAAAATCTAAGTATTTGTAATTAAAAAATTCTGAGATTTGAAGTTAAAGATTAGAAAATTCAAAACTTAAAAAAAGACGGCAATTTTTTTTGTGGTCTTGTGTAGGAAACCTTTTAGCCTACAACAACGCCATTTAGTATGGATTATTCCATTTTAGTAAGTAAGTAAGTCGGTTTTACTGTCGTATTTAAAACTGTCACATGCAACATTTTGAATTTGACAAACCATTATACTGAAAACTTTGTTAGATAAAAAATGTCATAAGAGTAAAATGAAGTTACAATATAAGTATAACAATTAAAAAAAAAAAACTTTGATAAATATGAAAGTAAAACGTGTTGATGAAAATTTTTGTCTATCGTACCCTTAAGTGTGTTCAAGTGTGATAAAATTATAACTATATACATTTTTACTATATATCGTTGGTTTTGTAGACGATACTTGAGAGTACACTTCACTCTTATGAAAAAATTTTAGCTCTCATAGTTTTCTCATAACGGGGTGTCAAATTCTAAATGTGCTTGTTACACTGCCATGCAAATAGTGAAAACCAACTGACCTACTTAAACAAAATAATTCACTGTATACTTACATCCAATGAGTTATGCAATAAAACCTTAAAAAAAAACCCACAACGTAATATTTTTAACTAAAAAAATCGCAAGAGTACAGAAAAAAGTGCAAATTCAGCAATTATTGTAAAATGCAAAAACCGTTCGCGGGATTTTTAAAAAATGTTTAATTACTTAGCCCATAGTATGTTATTTTACTGTGAATTATTTCACGTACGTAAGTCAATTGGTTTTCACTTTTTGCATGTCAGCAGAACATGCAAATTTTGACTTCGACGCACCGTTTTGAGAACACTACGCCAGCTAAAATTGTATCGTAAGAGGAATCAGTACTCACAATATCGTCTACAAAACTAATAATGTGCCATATAAATATAAAATTATGACTTTATCGCACTTGAACACCCTTAATTAAGAGCCCAGGTAAATTATCGTGCTTAGTTTCGCATGATTTCTTCCGGATTAAAAAAAAAAACTTGCAAATTAATTTGAAACTTGTTAATAGGGACTTAGATAATTGCTTTAATTGTAGTTATGAAAATTGTGTTCGAAATAGTAAAGCATAATGGAATAATTAAGCGAATTTAAAAATTAAGATAATAATTATCCAGTGTTGTATAATAAAGTCTAATTAACATATATTACCAATGTAGTCCAATAATACGAACCTTATTGTAAAATGTAATGTTTACATTAAGAAAAATTGCTGGTAATTCGTGACATCCTTAATTTATTATACAAAAACGAAGGATTTTAATAAAATATGTGACGCAGCATCTTGAGGAAAGAATTCTCCAAAAATGTTAATTTTTTAAGTAATTTTTATGTTTGTACTATATATGGTTGATTTTGTAGACATACATTGTATACAATTGTTTACAGTACATTTCTACAATGCTTTCATAGTTTTTGAACAATTGCACTATTTTGTATTTAGAAAAGACGCTAAATTTTAAATTAAAAATGGCTGATTTTCTGAAATTATAAAAATTTACGGATTTTTATACATAACTTGACGTAACCCGAGACACTGATCTTCAGTATGAATTATTTCATTTCCACGTGTATGTTGGTTTTCGTTTCTAGTATAAATATTTTATGCTAATTTAAACTTTGACGTGCCATTATACAAAAACTATAGCAGCTAAAAAAAGGTCGTTACTGTAGAAATTAGTAACAGTGTATATTTAAAAAATAAACCATATCTCGTACATATGTAAACATTATTAAAATAATTCATATTTTTGGTGAACTTTTCACTTAGCAAAACCTTTCTTTCAGTAAACTGACCGCGGGAGGAGAATTCACATTATTAATAATAACTAGCAGCTGCTGTTAAGTATGTCGCCAATCTGGCTGCACGCAGTTAACGGTACAGTGGGAACATTAGTTGGTCTTGAATCAATTTTCATTACAGCCAATTTGTATCCTCCAGCCACGCGTTTACACAACGAAGCTAATTAACCAACACAGCGCACACACTATTCATGGTAGTGTGAAAAGATTAAAAACCTTAATTTTTTCCCCCTTTTCATCCAGTTCACATCTTTACAAATCATACTAGCACCATTATAGCAGAACATGAAATAAGTGCAGATCATAGAGTTGACTTAACTGAAAATTGACGCCAGAGACAAAAATAAAATAGATTTTATTGGTTGTTTTAATTCATAACACTCTTTATTCAAACAGTGTTCACTTTACTGTACAAGTTTCACTGTCCTTCAAAGTAATCGGCTTCTACAATAGCAAAATATACTTATTGTAATAACACAAAATTTTAAGCTGTAAAAAAATTATGCTACAAAACCAACTGATAGCCGAGATTCTTATTATCACTCTATGTTTTAATATTGTCGGTTTTCCCCTAGGATAGCTACACATAAACGATACGAATTGGTCGACTTTTTGTTGAAACCACATACATTTTCATAATTACAGTAGAATCCTGCTATAACATTTCCCTGCATATAATATCACTATTCTTTGGTCCCAAAATTTTTTTTATACAGCATAATGCTTTATTTCCTTAGCTGTAACAACAGTGAGAATATTTTATTTCTTTCATTTAACATATATTTTGGCTCAGATAATAACCACAATTCAAGCAATATTATTCTGAACAGTATTATAGCTAAGTTGTGAACCAAACATACTATAAAACATAAGTAAATATCATAGAGCGTGTCACAAGTATACATTACAGTGATATTAGTGACTGATCTTGATGATAATAGTGAAGCTGCAGACGTTTATCTTATACAATCAATGTGTGTATTAGTAATGATGCTGATGGTGAATTAACTGTAGCATTATTAATCTTATTATTATTGGCTTAATTATTTTTTGTACGTGAACTACTAAAATGAAAGTTACTTTTGTAACATATCCAATTATCCGTGTAAAAATACTGATTCATGCTTATAACATTTCCCTGAATGTAACTTTTACTCTCACGGGTCTCTTGAAAAAGGAAGTTAAATAGGGAGCGTTATACTGTAGTCATAGACCAATATTTGAAAAATCTAACATCAACATACATAAAATACACATTCGGTTTATTTCCCGGAAAAAAAATTTAAGGAATACGTAGTTAGGACCAGTTTTAACATAGTTAAAGAATGATAAAGGATATCGACTCGTGTTTATGTTTTCAAAAAATGTATTATCGTCAGAAGTGTAGAAACTTGAGTCGCAGCCCATAAGACTTAAAGTGCGTCGTACTGTGCTCATAAATACGTTTATTTACGAAACGATCCCAAATGTGCGGAAAGAAAATACACTTGATACGATTACGGAGAGATAGTTTTGAAACAAAAAGTCAATTATAAACATATATATTACGGACTCCCTCTAAACGATTACAAACCGCTGTTTCAAACTTAACTGGAAAACTACTTACGGTATTCGTGTGAAACTATTCTAGAAACATACATTGGACAGTGCTTAAAAGTTTTCACCAGTAAAAAAGATGGGGTCACCACAGAAAGTGTCAGTCAGGCGAGTGATCTACGATACCACGCCGTTTCAGTGTCTTGCGGTAGAGGCGATACCGCACCAGATGAGCCTGTCAACATCGCCCTTGGCGTCGTGCCTCGCTCACACAAACACACGACCAGTAGGCGGGCGCCTTAAGAGTGCGTGGTAGATAAATAAACGCTGAAAACATCAACTGATTTCTACGCCTTTTTCGAAGCCAAAATTGATAAAATAATCAATGACAATCCTAGATAATGGTATTTGCCAACTTTATGAGTAAATATTTATCCAGAATCACTAATTCGTTACGCGTGATCTCTTGCGACGCATTTAAATGCACGAAGTTCGGCCGTCAGAGATTGTGCCTTAGAAGTTCGTAACACTGGAAACAACTTTTTTTAAAAAGTTGGCTAAAACTATTGTTCAGAATTGCTATTGTTTAATTTTCGCAAATTGGCTTCAAGAAACCTACAGTTATAGATTAATGCTTTTAGCGTTCAATTATGTACCACGCTCTCTTAAGATCGTCCGTATTCCGGAGGGGCAGTAGCTAACGGATGAAAAGCCCCGACGAAATCCGAAAAAAAGACCTAGATCCGCCGACTTCCTTTTCCGAGCGCCGCGCGCCGGACGGGAGGATGCGACACAGCGACAGCTGACCCGTGAATTCAAACCCCCGCGCGACTGAATCTGCCCCTCCCTTCTCCCTGCTGGATACAAATAGATATTTTTTTTCACACCACCCCCTATTCGAGCGCCACCCCGAATAATCCGCGGCTCCATTGTGTCGACAGATGGAGCGAACCAGAGCGAGAGAACACACACGCGGCCATTAGCGGGCGCGTTATCGGCACCGATTCTCACAGACACGTCAGAAACGGCGGACGGAGCGATGACACGCGCTGCGTGTGTGCGTATGCGTATCTCCCCCCACCCCCACACCCGATCCTTCAAATCTCCACCACCCCTGCTCTTTTCCGAACTGGGAATAGGCTTATCGAGACTTCTTCTGCTACATTGGGCTGCGGCTCCCACAAAGCGGGGAAGGTGTACAAAAAAACCTTCACCCCTGTATAAACTTCGTCGATGCTAGTCCCAGTAACCTACCAGACACCCCTCCTATCGTCCCCCCTCCCCTCACCACCTCATCAGACAAGTGACGCGCTGTAAGCTCGTCGCCTGACAACCACCCGGGTTTACATCCGCGCGTCTGACATTTGCCACTGATGTGATCGTAAAAAAAAATACACTGACGAGGGGGCTTTTAAAAAATCTAGCTGACATATTTGCAGCGCGGATATGACGCGTAATTAACGAAATATACGATGGAATATATACGTGACTCCACGCTCAGCCAATTTACTGGATTTATTTTATGTCAGCATTTCACGTGCACGCGACAAAAAAATTGTGCCATTACGTGTACTTATAGCTGCGACAATGTGGATGGTGCAGTTAGCGGGTACATGACTCGAGAATTGCCGCTGTTATCTGGCAAAGCCGTTCTCATATTACGGCTTGCAAGTAGATAAATCGCTTACATATTAAATATTACCTGTAATGTGTTTATTTATGAAAGTATGTGTACTTGATGTCAGATTATTGAAGTATTTTCTTAGTACTAACCACATCTCGCTATAAACATTACCGTAGTACCAGAGACGGCTGAGGATTTTGTTTATAATGCTTGCAGGTCACCGCGTATGCAACGGTAGTAATGAAGTTATTTAAAACGAAATAAAATCCGAGTGTATGTTTTTCTATATAGCAGTCCATTCATACATTAATCCATTAATCATCTCCACCCACTCTGTAAATTCATCCGTTTATCCATCATCCCAACCACGTGCCCATTCATCGAAACGTGTACTATAAATATAACGGAAAATGTTATGCAAGTATTGATTAACATGAGTACACTTAATGCACGTAAATAATTTCTTATTCTATCGATAAATAAAAATCAAATATGACAAGTTCGACTCCTGTGTACGTAAAAATTATCTCCGACAAATTGCAAAATCTATCTTGGCCGTGAGAAAATAAACTTTACAAATCAGTGGAGGACTTGAAAAATATATACACGCTTGTGCCGTTCTTTAAATTGAATTTCTAAGTAGACTCACGTACGTTGAATATTTTTCAAACAAATCTGTACCGAATGAAGAGCTGCACACCGCTAGGCAGCCTGTGCAGTGGACAAACCTTAAAATGAAAACACGTTACTTAATGTTAACATATCATTTTTTTTTAGAACTGCAAACACGTGACCACGGGTGCATAAATAGTATCAGAGATTCAAAGTACCAACCCGATGACAATTATTTTGGCTATGACTTATCTGTTTTGTGTTCTTGAGTCAGTTTTAAATCTGGTTATGTAAAAAAAAACTTAAATTTTGGCTTAGACATTACATAGATTTACTAAACAAAGAATATTTCAACGTAAATTGCTTCAGAAGGAGCATCTTAATGATGAGCAGAGTCTTGTAAAAATACATGTAAAATAATACATTTTATAAGCTTAAATAATTGTCAATTATATATTGAGGAGCGTAATCGTAAGTTTTCTGTCCTTCCGGCGGAGGAAGTATAGAATAAAAGTTTTCATCTCCCAGCGCTTATGTTATATGCAAGTGAATTGGTGTATTAGGTGTTCAAGGTTAAGTTAGCTCTTTTTAAAACCCGTCTTTCTGAGAATGAAAATTAATAAAATGTATTTTATTGCGGTATTAGGTATAATATTTTGAGTCCAGTAAAACAAACAGTCTCTTACCATTACGTTTATTTTGTAAAGTCGCTGAAATGTCGACTGGAAGATAAAAAGAAACCAGTGTTTCAAAACTGACCTGGTCAACCAGTGAGGCGCGCAGGGAACAGGCTGCAATGTGGCAAGGACGCGTGCTGTGCGGACAGTATATGTTCCACATTTGCCACCTGTCAAGAACAGTATTTACAATATATTTTATTTTAGTACGAAGCGTTACTATACGAGTATACCTGAATACAGTTGAATCTGTACTCTTTGTTTATTACCTACACTGCAATGTTTATGTTAACGCTTGACGATAACATACTAATTGGCTGAAATGAAATAAATAACCCGTTGATATATCTTTACACGGCACCGTATGAACGGTGCAATATGAGCTCCATACGCCTCTGCGTTAATATAATGAGAAGTACAACATTTGAAAAAACAAAATCCACATAACTGTTAATATTACGTTGTGTTCTTCAATCTCGCTTTGCGTATACAAAAGCAAGAAAGAAATATCTTTGCTAATGTAATATGTATGATCCTTGTCACAATATTTTAGGTACATGTGACATAACTTATATATATATATATATATAACACATATCTCTGCTGTGAACTATTGGTAAATAGTCATACGTCACTCTCTAGACGTACGAAATAAACACTCAGAACATTTTTTTTTTTTTTGAAAATTTTGCTCAGGAAATTCTCGGGCAATAAAATCCATTGTATAGCTACAAATATTTATCTTGTAAAATGTGCAGTCTAACATTAGAAATATTCTTGGTTCTATAGAATATTAATTGTATTTTGGCAACTGAGTATTGCAAAAGTAAAAACGTATTACGCTTAATCATAGAGATTAACTTTTTCCAAATATTTTTCCTGGTGTGTTCTACATAGAAAATTTTGTTTGTACTGTATGGCATTGCACGTTTACCGCCTAAATTACTCAGTTAAACTTTTTGTCTTAACAGTTTTGGTCATACGAATTACTGTAAAATATTTAACTGGCTGTGACTTCAGATACTACAGTACAGGAAACTGTGGGTAAAATGTAAGACAAACAGAACAGAAAATTCGAAATTTCTGCTACAATAAATCATCTTAAGTCTATGCTTTTTGTTCTTACTTTTTGCCGCGATATTAATGTTTTAGGCCTAAACGAGAGCAGTTATCAGAAACTGTCTGGCAGTTTTGTTTGAAATCGTCTTCGCCATATTTCCTACTTTTTCAAGGCAGTAATTACTATTGTTTTAGCTAATTATCTAACTAACGAAATTCTGGTTAATTGACTTTTTAATTGAAACCGCATAATTTCTCGTTCTGAAAGAAATAATGTTCACAAAAAAAAATCATATGAAAGAAAATTGCGGAACAGTTTTTTTTTCTTATCTGCTCTCGTTTAAGCTTAAAATAATAATGGACGATTTGAAGTACACGCCCCCTGACATCACCGCAGGGGATAAGTACTGTAGGAAACAAAGCTTGTTTACAAACAAGCTGGTTTGTTAGTTGGTAATTGCAGAAAGCAAAAATGTTGCGCATTCATAGATTTGCACGCAAGGGTAAAAAATATTAGTTTCAATTTCATGGTTAAGGTACGCTAATACATAAGATTAATGTTTACCTGAAAAAAAACGGCAAATTCCAAACAAATAATCAATTTTCTTGACGTACATCTAATCCGGGACATGTGAAGCCAAACAACTAAATGAAGGTTATGTTCGGCTGCGGTATCCATGGAGATAGGAATTGTTTCCCACACCTGACTGAAGCTCTTTTCAAGTCGTCCATTATCGCAAGGAAACAGAAGACACATGAGAGCGAGGCATTAAACCACACATTCAAACAAGAAGCCACCATGCCCATTATTTAAAAATTCCTAACGACGAGATGTCTTCGCTGTCTTGCAGCATCCGGCCTCCGCGGCGTAGTCGGTTATGCCTCGGTTTCAGTGCGAGAGGTCCTGGGTTCGAATCCTGGCTTGACCATGGCTGTTGTGTTGTCTATCGACCACATTGCAACCTCATCAGCCTTTAAGACTTAGTTGTTAAAGGACCGTAAAATATTTTCACTTCACCTCATGTAGTAAAATCGTAAGATAAAAAAAATCAGGCAATCAGTATGCAGTATGCATTTATCTTCAGGAATTTAAACCACCGCCTTTCTTATTTTTTTAAAATTTCATTCCCAAACCCCACTTAAAAATAACAATTCTGAAGAGAAAATTTTTGGTAAATTAATTGCCGACATAAAGAAATAATACAATCTCATTTCCTATAACCTTTTTAAACTTAAATACGTTGTAAATGTACGTACAAAAAAGCCAATTACGAGTAATATTGAAACAAACAAAATTGAAACTCGCTGCTATGTTACAATATTATTTTTTTTACGTTTACAAATTTTTGTAAGTTGTTCTTATTCGTAAACACATTTAATTTCTCGTAGTTTGTCACCGCAGGCCTAAGCGAGCTGACTTCGAGACAACGCCAGCCTTATCTCTACCGGCCGTAATGGCGAACTACACCGCAGTTGAGTATAGGAGTACCCCAGAGTTAAATGGGGGTTCGCAACGTCCTATTGTGGTTTCCCGCGGCGGCATGATGCCTTATGAAAGTATAATCTCCTACCAGCGGGAGGATTGAGGTCTCGATTAAATCATGTTTCGCATCGTTCCATCCTCTCCTCTTCCCCAGTTTCACCCCCGTTCCCCTACGGCTGCTGTTCCTAATACGTCGTGGCGAATATGCAACGGCACCTCCCAGCTGTCTTATCTCCTTGGGTCAACTCGGCTGTCTGTGTACCTTCAACGGGAAGTTCGCTGCAACCTCCCCTTCTTCCTAGCAGGATTTTCTTTCACCCCGGTGGTGGCGTCGAAGCGAATCCACCCCTTGGTGGCATGGGGTCGGTGTGGTTGGCTGGGAAGGGAGTGGGGGTGGGCGGTCATGGCACCCAGTTAACCATCCATCACACATTAATGACGACGCCATCTCCATATCGCGATATCACACATGACGACTTTCAGTGTCCGAGCTAAGCGGAGCGGGTTGCGGCTACGTCATGCAGGGGGCGGCGACCCTCGGCGCAACAACCGTGCAAGTCTCGCCGACCTTCTACATGCACCGACATCCTCGGGCGTTGCCTGGCGTACCGCATTCGTGTGGCCGGGCGATAATATCGTACACCACCAGAATAGCCAAATAAACATTTGATGAATATTTGCGTATGTGAAGTTATTTTGGTTAGCGCTTAAGGACATTGCTTACCTCAGAGCTCTGGCGGCAACAAAGATATGATTTTACATGTTAAATTATATTCTGGTGGTTCAATCATGTTTTATGATAACTCTTCTGGACGAAAACTGCTTTCTGTAACGAGGAAATAGAAATATTGCTAAGTGAATGAAATGGCGGGGGGAAAATTTGTGAATAGCCGTTTTCGAGTGTTTTCGGCGTGTAAAAATGTCTCTTTTTTTTTTTTTTGCACTCAGTTTTCAGGGCATTAAATATAAACAGCTTTATCGAATATAATTTAACATGTAAAACCAAATGCTTGAGCCCGCCGTGAATCTGATGTAGGTTTAAAAGGTTTAAAAACACTCAACAAAGTCATTGTCTTTTTAAAAATTGCAATAAATGAGGTAAATTTTCGTCATTTTCGGAATTGTTTTAAAAAGTACAAAGGAATTCAATTCTGTGTTTTTAAATCTTTCAGAATAGTGCCCATTATATCTAATTTCAGTGTAAATTATTTCATTCTAGTCAGTCACTTGGTTTTTGTTAAACCTATGTTCCTGTAACTTGCAAATTCTGACTTTGACGTGCCGTTATGAGAAAACTATGAGAGCCAAAATATTTCTACAAGTGGAAAATGTAGTCACAAGTAACGTCTATATGCCAAGCAAATATTAAATTTTTAGTTTTTGCCACGTGAACACCTTTAAGGGTGTTAATTTTTAGAAGTTCTTAAGAAGAGGACAGGCGCCAGATGAGCGAGCTGCGCATACACAGAGGCGATGTGGAAACTGGCGAAGGAACGAGTACACTCAGTGAGAAATAAAACACGCCGGTGAAATTCCACTCGTACCGGTCAAAAATGTGCAACGGAAGTTAGTGAAACCGTGCTGATTCTTTCAATAACTTAATGATACTTACTTAAAAGTGATTTACTCTTATTATCAGTGGATTTCAGCTGTGTGTTTAATTATTTTCAGTGCATGCTAGAGGTTTGTCTGTCAGAAAAACATCGTTAACAGTAATGTAAGAGATTAACAGTTCACGCAATATAACCTCTGATTCGGATTAGTAGTTTACTAAGTAACAACCTATGATTAATGGTGAAAATAATTCCGCACCAACTTGGTTTCAGTGCTTTACGTGCACATCTGCAGCTATGCTTTATGATCAAAGATTGGATGTCTTTTAACTCTCAGCGTGTTGGGGTTCCACCAGAAGATCGCAGTAACCTTGTTTGTTCCTGTTGGCACAGTCAAATGAGCGACGCCTTTGTACAAGCACAAACTGCCAATAACCACGAAGAATAGCTGCAGGTGTGCACGTAAGGCATAAACAAAGTGAGGCAGAATTCTTTTCACCAAAAATCACTGGCTCATAGCAATAAGAGTCGGCCAAACAGCTCGCGGTTGATCGTGGTCATAATCCAATAACACGGAAATTGAATACGTAACAGTACGGTACGTTATTATTTAATGTGTCAAAAACCAAAGGATTGAACTACAGAGATCAGGATGTATTTTTCTCCTAAACATTTAGGAAACTGGTCACTAATGCCCTAAAATTATAATTTTTAATAATTTCCGCTATTTTTCTCTGATGTCGTACGATGCGGGAAAACTCGACTATTTGATGAGTTTCAACGTACGTTCAGCTTATCAGTAAATTACTGTATATTGCATGTACTTTGAGCTATTACCCTATTCGACTGAGTCAGTAAGATTCTCGGTATTGTAATATTTAGTGCCTGTTATTGGTCTGTAAACAACACGTGTAGTATGTAACCCAATCATTATAGAGCATGGTACATCGCGAAAATGTTTAGTGTCAACATACCCTTGAAAACGCTGTAGTTAATTACAACACATATGATTAGGTGATGTACGTCTGGCACAACGTAGCTGTCTGCAAACCAATAATAGGCATAAAATATTACAACAGCGGGATTCTTATTGGATCAGTCAAATAAGGCAACAGCTCCACAAAAACGCGAAAGCCAGTCATCTTCTGGTAAACTGAACGTACGTTGAAACCCAGCAAATAGTCGAGTTTTCCCGCGATAAATCATCCTCTCTACCAATCATACATGCTCCAAGAAAATCCAGTGTTTTCAAGTGTATTTTGTCACAAAAAATGTTTGCGATGTACCATAATTTTTAACGATTTGACGAAAATACAACTGGCTTTTACACACACATATGTGTGTGTGTATATATATATATATATATTTTTTTTTTTTTTTTTTTTTTTTTTTTTTTTTTTTTTTTTTTTTTTTTTTTTTTTTTTTTTTTTTTTTTTTTTTACCTTTCCTCGAAAGAAACTGTGTTCCCAGAAGTTATTTACGGACATATGTATACAAACATTGACTTTACAGAAGATACTCCTTTTAGAAGCGAGTTATTTAGCATTGGTGAGGACCGCTGGAATGAAGGGTTGCAGTGAACGGTAGACCCTGAGAAAACCCGCCGACCAGCGGCATCGTCCAGCATGCGAAAATCCTGGTCGATCTCACGGTAAATTCAACCCGAATCCCAAGGTTGAGAGGACATTGCCTTAACCATTGCGATAGATACTGTACAACTGGTATTTTAACGGTGCACAAGGATTTTGTGGGCTATGTAACATTAATACAATGTATGTAGAAATCTGCCCGTTTCTGGCAACAACGACCCGACGTAAATGACGTAGAAAAAAGAGAGACAGGAAATAATTCCACGTGATATTTAATTGCTTCGTTACAAGTATACTTAAGGAGGAGATTAGATAATTTTTTTTTTTTGTATTTTTGTTTTTAAGCCATAACATTTATTCAAGTTGTTTTATCAAATTGTTTATTGACAGGACATAGGACATATTCTTGATAAACTGCTTGCCATAAATAATAATATATTTCTTTAACTTGTCATGAAGAATCATTGTAAGAGTTAACTTTCAAGAATGATTATATGTCCAATATAAGATGAACACATAACGCTATTATGATATATAAGACTCATGACAATTAATTTCTTAGTTTCAACAATCCCACATTAACGAAAAAATTTTTAATACAAGAAGTTACTGCAGAAAATCTATAAATAATATTTAACATCTAGCTTTTCTCCTGAAAACAAATGTTCGGCATTGTCGACGTAGCAGTAATATTTAATCTTTCCTTGCAATGCGGGAAGTTTAGCCAAGTAAGTAAAGCCATATCACAGAGAAGTCCGCTGGATTAATAAAGTAAAACTGTGCACTTGCACGTAACAAAATTACATGATATAATGAATAAAGATCTTCGAAAGAAATATGTTAGTGCTCGTAGATATTATCGTCCGTCATAACTATATTCGACTCAAATTAAGTTTTACCACCCAGTGAAAGAGAACAAAACAATAGTGTGTCGTGTAAAAAATTCGTTACTATGGAACTCTCTTTGGCTCTCACGCCCTCCCTTACCTCCCTCCACCATTCTCTCTTTCTATATGTGTATATATATATATATATATATAAAATTTATTTACATATGTAGCGAAAAAGGGAGTGGAGAATCACTTGGGAAATTGAGACAACTTTGTTGGTAGCACATATGTTTTTTTTAATGTCCCCGAAATTTATTTATAAATTCATTTTTAGAAGTTTGTAAACATATAACGCTGAAAATGTGCATTTTTCTTTAATTTAACATTTTTTTAGAGGCCAGTTTTGGTTGTGCTGGATTTTGTATTGCTTAATGCGGTTAATATTGTAATCGTTTTTGCTTATGAAAGACGTTTTAAATTCTGTGGAAGCAATTGCTCGAATGAAAGTATTTTGTAAAGGTTTTTATTTATGTCGTTTCACGAAAAGAAATTAGAGTTTTTGATCTAGTGAAATTTCACCTACCGGCTTACAGAAAAGTGCAATTGTTGATGGAAACAACAACTATTTTACTTGGAAACCAATATGAAATTAATTTGCACAATATATAGTTATCACATCGAGATTTGTTTTACCTTTACGGGAAGACACAACAAAGCAATTATAATTTAAATAATTACTTTTACATATAATCTAAAAAATAGTAGGTCATGACGTGAAGAAATCAAACACCTTACAATGTGAGAGTGATAAGTTAGGTAAAAAAATTTCTTGATAATGTTTGGTATCAACGTTTTAACAATTACTATGTAAATATTTAAAGTTATGTAGCAATAATACAAAATACAATGAAATTTCTGGAAACTTTCGAACGTTGAAATGTGAGTGAACGAAAATTTTTCTTGAAATTTAAAAACTGGCTGTAAGAACGAAACTAATTGTTTAAGTTTAATTTGATTTTTGCTAATTTCGTCTTTAAATAAACGAAACTAATTCCATACAAACGGCACAAGATTTACTCATACACTTGTGTTTTCTAATTTTTGATCCGATTTCACAGTTGTCTTCACCGAAATTACAAACGTTTGAAAATGTATGCTGGATTGTAAATGAATAAAATATGTTCAAAAATCTCCCTTTTCAGAGTCCATGATAACGAATGAGAAGGTTTGGAACCAAAGGGTAGCAAATGACATTCAATATAAACATTCTATTTTATAAACATATATTAGCTACACATTTTATGGACGATTTTAATTGTTTATAAGTTAAATTAATTAATTTAGAAAAAAATAAATTAAAATTTTACAAATTGTGCCAGTTATTGTATGTTTTTATTGATTGAAACTGGATGAAACATAGTACGACAAAGACTACGATATTCACGCGAAGAGAAAGAGTTTTCGTAGCTGTTTGGTTAAATACTACGCGGAGATATGCTAATCTGGGAAAATACACACATCGCTGGTACAGTATAAACGTGTCGGCAAGTCGTGTCGGCAGTTAGGTCGTTGTTGTCCCGGACCACAGGTTCGCCCGCCTCACTTGTGTCTGTGTGATGAGACGGAAGCTCGCTGATAACAACTGACTGCTGCTGCGCGCCGCCAACAAAACAACAAAGGAAGTGACGTCACACGGTAATTGAATCCGTGTCAGCATCCAGCTAAACGACCGCGTCTAACAGATTTGTAATCGATAACACTTGGGGACCATAATAGAATTTCCCAATGATGGGGCTTTATGATAACGGCTTGGGCGGCGGTGGCGGACAAAGCATACCCCCTACTTCTCCAACCCCCTTCGTCCTTCCTCCCAACCCTCCATTTCATTTTTGGGGGATAACGGGGGTTGCGATCACCCCTTTCCCCTTCCTCTACCTACATCATTCCCTCAACTTCGGCCCGACTTTCCCTCGATGGCTTACCTGGCCGCCGCATATCGGAATGGAAAATACATTTCATCTTCGTCAGAACGCGGGCTCGCGCCAGGGCGAAAACCGCCTTTATTCCAGCCCCTCCCTTGCTGATAAAAAGTTTAATTGAACCGCGAGCTGCTCCAGCAAAGCACGGGGTAGGGGGGTGTGATTATAGCCACTGTATCCGTGGTATTGATTATTGATCTTGTCCGCGTCGCCGACTGAACACTGACGTGTGAAACTGTACTTTATCAAACACAGGCTTCTCTGTTCTCCAGGTGAACCAGGGCGTATATTGGACTTCCTATAGGCACGCAGTCTATTCGCAGTTATGTTGGAAGTGAAACAATTGACTTTAAGACCATGATCTTTCATTTATTTCAAACAATTGCAAATAACTCGAATGTTTTTTTAACCAGATGCGTCAAAAATTTAAGACTATGTACAGTCATACGATACACAATTTCGCCGTCGTGTTTTTTCTAATAATGTACCGTTTGCTAGCAAAAACATTATTTTGCTTAATTTTGGCTTATTTTGACAAAAAAGTGATATTCCATGGGGAAAAAATCTAAAAATCTATTTGGTGTAATGCAACATAAAAATTTAGATACATACGATGGTATTTAAGTGTTAAGACTGCAAGAATGAATTATATATGTATAAATATGAGTCAAAAATATTTTCTAAACCACTGCAAAACTAAAGAGCGAGGCCTTAAGCGAAAATGTTAGATAAATTTATTGTATTTTCAGGTTTTGAGCCATTACATTTATTCAAATTGTGTTAACAAAAATTTATGTTCAACAAAGCATAGAATATAGTATTGGTAAACTGTTTGATAAATCATTAATTTTTCATGCAGGATCACTGCAAGGAAATTATAGATCAAGTTTCATGAATTCTTTTGCAATAATTCTTCACGTTAATTAAAGAAATTTTCCGTTATTATTTAAGTTATGTAAATTATCAAGACTATATCCTATGCCCTTGTCGAAGAATAAATTTTGATAACACAATTTGAATAAATCTTATTGATCAAAAACTTAATAATAAAATTATCTAATACTCCACCTGCTGTTGTTACTTTAGTTAAATTTTTAATGCTAAACGAGAAAGGGTATCGGAAAAACGTTGCACAGTTCTGTTAAAAACTGTGTACTACGTTAACTATTTTTTTTCAACACGAAATACACAATGGTGTCAACTAATTACACAATAAAGTAAATTTTTATTAATCAACTAATTATCCAAATCTGTATGATATTTGGTCTATAAATAATTAAACTGCATAGTAAAAATAATTTTTACATAACTGTACAACAGTTTTTTTATATCTGCTCTCTTTTAGGATTAATACCATCGTGGAAGCAGTAGAATAGATGGATAACGGCCTAAACTAAACCAACACGTGAAAATTCTGGGGATATCTCCTCATAACTCGCGCACTTGTAAATGATTCACATTGCCTACCCAAATACAAAAATATTAAATATTTTTAATAACCGTAATGTACGGCACAAGGCAGAGTTTTCAACATTGTAGGCTACCTAAGAGTCCGAATATTTGTACACTACTATTACAAAAAAAACAGTAATGAAAATATTTTTAGTTTTATCATTCAAACAAAATTTTAAATTGCCTTCTTAGTATTAAACTTTGGCGCACGCAGCAGTGACGAGATACAAGTTTGAGACATTATTTGCGGTTCATTATTGACAAGTTTTACCTCCATTTATTCCTGGTAGTAAAAAATAGTGGAATGACACATGTTAGCTATATTTTTATTTATTTTGCAGTCAGCAATAACGGTACCAAAAGTTCTGAAGTTCACTCTCTACTAACATTTTACCAATGATATTATCAAAATCAGTACAATATGCCCACAGTTTGGTAAATAAAACCGGGCTCGCACTATGAAATTAATTGTTATATTAATTAAGGCTTCTGGTAAAAAAAAGTGTTGCATAAAATCGAAAATTAAAAATTCTTTACGCTGACATCCTATGCACTTGCTAAATATTTAGTTTTATTTATGTTTTTAGTTAAAATAAAAATAACGAATGCAAGCCAAAAATATTAAAAGAGCTGTCGAGCTAATTAAAAATAGATTTTAAAACTAGCAATAGAACTAGTAGTTTTCTAAACCGACAGCAAACTTAACACAAGTGTGAAAAGAGTCACGAAGCTGACAAAGAAAATTGTAAGGATCTGTAACGAAAATTGGCGGTAGACATTGTAGGTAATATTTCAAAATTATGGCTGTCTTAATACAAATATTAGGGAAGTCATCAAGCCTATGTAGATAAATATAAAATAATTTTATTAAAATTATGATTGAATTAGATATGTCGGTGCTCTTGAGAATAAATAATGATTACTTAATATTTTATTGGGAGTCGCTGTCCGTCTTCACACAGGCCAAATCAGTGTCGATTAAAAACTCATTAACATACATTTACAAAATTCTTCTCACTCTCTGGGTAGCAGAGTTCTTCAGATGTTGAGGTCTTGACCACAGAATAAGTAATGCTAACAGCAGCGACAAGGAAAGCTTGTTCACTGTTGATATCGTACCAGCTCTCGGGGCGTACATGAACATAAACAACACCACATGAATTAGATACATTGGTTTATATAGCCACTTGTAAGAGATACTGTAATTAGTTTCTATATTAGCAATATATTTATATGTGGTGAACATGACGACTCGAGGCTAGACATCAGATAGTAACTAACTCTATTAGAAGCGACATAATGTAGCTTTTTAACCATTGTTATTGTACCAGCTCTCGGGGCGTGCAGGAAAGTAAACATAGCCATGTGTAGAGACACTGGAAAATCGCGGGAATATTTGACTATTTGCTAGGCTCCAACATGCTGTTTATTACACTGAATGTTTTGTATCTATATTGGCTATCGTTTATTTGAAGCACTGTTTCTCTCTTCAACAGGCCCAGTTAGAACTGTACAGCTTGAACACACAGCGTGTGTGATTCGCCACAAAACTGTTCACACGTGCCACAGTTAATATAATACAGTTTATTGGAGACTATGCGAAACATTTTCGCGATTTTCCAGTGTCTCTAGCCATGTGGTATTTGAAACACTGGTTTAAACAAGCTCTTACATTTCACGAAATACTGTAATTTGCTAGTATCTCATTTACATATTTAGAAATCGTAACTATAACGTTACTTACGTACCAATTTCAATTTCCTCACAGATAATAAAATGAGGCCTAATAAACTTCACGGTAACCAACATCTGCGAACTTCTACGCCATGGCAATCCGAAGAGAAAATGAGTACGATAAAAAACACGTTTTTTCGCTTCTGTTGCTACTTATATTTGTTCTGTGATTTTGACTAAAAAAACTGTTACTAATCCCCTACTCCGTAATTTACGACAAAAAATTGTATAAAATAATGCAAAATCTCTTGTAGCCTATTGAAACTGTTTACGAAACACATGTATCTTCAAGAGATTATCTTTGTACCTATTATAGTTCTGTTAATTACGCTCGTGTATCCCCACATGTCCAACGAACACAACCTTTCTTTCTTGCACCTACACTCCAGCAAATTCAGACACTGATATTCTCTTACCTTGCCGACGTCGTCATATATGTTTCCACTCACACATGAGAAAAAAGGGGTCCAGCTCAAATCTGACATCCAAGTATCAAAAATATATTTTATAAAGTTGAATGTAATTTCTGGAAGTTTCATCTAACAAAAAAGTGCCGAAGAAAAGAGAATATCCAGATCATTCTGGAGGTGATATCCTCCAGTTCATACGTGGAATTTTGTAAGTTGATACTTCTGTGAAGCGGCCAGTCGGGCCTTACACTAGATAAGGCCTTGGATGGTTTACGAAAAAATAAATAAATAAAACAGTAACCACTGTATATCAGCATGCATTTAACGAAATTGTTTGGCACAATAATGTCAACATCATCAACGCAATCTATTTGGCTTGACCGTAACCATTTCGGTTATGAAACTGCATTAAAATATTCAGCACTCAGAAAATTAATTATAACTAAATTGCCTCCGTAATTTTTTTTCAAGTTGTAGCGTAGGCACCATTGTGGTGAGGTATTTGCTGTTCGTTTTCCCGTGCTTATCTACTGTGAAGAAGTTTTTAAATAAGAACGATCACATAACACTGGAGTTACGAATTTTACGTACTTTGTGGGTGCGGCTATCGCTTGCAAAGACAACATTGCACGCTCGCTATAAAAATATGCAGCAGTGCCGCAAAAGGGCAGCTGGATTTCAGAGAGGAACGTCGACATTACATCGGCTTACAACTTTCTTCGCTAAGGGCAAGCGATGGACAACTTTATAGAACAAGGGCGGAGTGAAAGGGTTGTTCTGCAACTGTCACACGCCGCCCGCGCGATACTTAAGTGAGCGAGTGATTGAGATATTTTGGTCAACGCTCAACATCGAGGTCTTCAGCGCTAGTGAGGGGTGACACGAGGCGAGTATGGAACGGAGCCGGAATGGATGGGCGGGGGAAACGGGAGATCCCCGAGAAAACCCGCCAGCCAATTGCATCGTCTGGCACGATTCCCACATGCGAAAATCCGGGGACCGACCCCGCCGGGAATCGAACCCGGATCACCTTGGCGCGTGGCAAGAGGTGTGACCACTCGACCACCGCGGCCCCCCGCGCAATACTTGAAAGTATTTATAACGCATCAATATTGAGTGATAGTCACCATCTTGAATGTTTGTATTTTGTGTCATAACTTTTCTTCTGGGTAAATTTTTGGAACTTTAACCTAACTACGGAATATAATAGTATATATACGAAGTCTAAAATTCATCAGTGTGTATTATATTACGCAGTTGGGTTAAAGTTCTAAAAATTTACCCAAAAGTTATGACACAAATACAAACATTTAAAATGGTGACTATCACTCACCCTTAAAGGAAAAGGTGGGAGAGAGAAGAAAGGAGCCGGAGAGAGAAGAAAGGAGCCACAAAATAAATTTTTGTGATCGATGTCCTACCACTGCATCCATCTTTATAATTTTCGCGAACATGTTTGAGAACACACTATAAATGCCTAAAGTTTCATTGCATATTCGTCTCAAAATGTTTAGCTTTAGTAGAATATTTCCTCAATTATCAACATTTTATCATTTACCAGTTATAATTTGGAATGTGGTTAGGCTGAGAAAAATGGGTTAGCACGTGCCTCCTTCACTGCTAACATTTAATAATGCCCCTTCTTAAAAAAAACACCAGCTCTCCTTGTATAAATATATGTGAGTTTTATTCATGTTTTATAGCCCCTACTTGAACTATTTATTCTGCTTTTGAAATACCTACACTGTTACCTGAATTGTAACCTACCAGTGTACACAAATACACATTAACCCAGCATAAAAAGAAAATTTACTCTAGGATGTTATAATACTATAAATATAAATGCTGGCATCAGATTCATTAATATAAAATATATTCGGTGTATAGCTTTAATACTAAATAAATGTGAAATATTTACAAGGTAACTATTGACGATTTGTGAAGGCTGCGCAGTATAAGGTATTAATTAAGACATTTATTGTAGTAGATTAATAATATTGTAGTAGGTTAATAATTGCAAATTTCTATAGCTTAATTTTCGAAAAGGTCGATTTCTAGGTACGTGGAAAATTTTGAATTATTTGTGAATATAAAAGCACACTCGTTTTCTTGGATTTCTGAGAGGAAGTACTGTGGACACTGTTAAACATCATCGTTTGGGGAATTATTAAATTGTTACAGAGTTGCAAAGTCACAAACGTGAATTATTATATTTGCCCCGGGGCTTGGAGGGGGAAGGGTGGCATGTGGCATAGTGTCAACATATTATAGGTTGTTCAGTGGACAGTACAGGTTACACTTTCAAAAGGCGTTTCGGTAAATGAAAATAACAAAACGGTGTATGTCAACTTCTGAAAACGACGAAGACGGTGAAATCTATAGTCTGTGTCTTATTACATACACTTGTTACGTTTATATAAAAATGTAGCGGATAAATACCAACTTGTTTGAAAGCAAAACATGACCAGAGTTTTTTAAGTGATAACATTTTTAAATTTTTTTATTTATTTACGGTGGGTCCCAAAGAGCCGAGACTCGCTTTTAGGGACAGTTACAGCTGAACATTTTACATGGCGTACAACATACACTATTGTTACAATATTTCTAAAAATAAAAAGGAGAAAATACAGTCGTAACAGAGTAATATGTGGCCAGTCTTAACCAAATTGCACATACATTATCACAAACATATTCACATTATTATAACATATCTCTACAATGTTGACTAATGAAAGTTTAATAAAATATAATCTACAAATTACAGACCAAGACCTACTCAAGGTGAGGTATGCTTACAGTTAAGATGATAATAATAATATGAACAAAACACAGTGTTTGTAAAACTAATTCACTAAATTTTTTGTAAATAAAGAATATTAATCTAGCTTTATCGCGTGTATTACTGTACAGTGCATCAGCAAATACTACATGGTAATCGAATTAAAGGCAGTTTAGATTTGAATACAATAACGAAAAACAAGATAACTGCCATATTTAAACGATTTCTAACACGTTTCATATTCGGACGTCATTCGAAAAATCCGTATCGTAAGTAGTTTCTGACACATTTGTGATAACAGTCACTTAATTAGGACATACAAATACTTTATTCCGCAGGTTGATTAATTTTACGTTTTAGCTGACATTTTCTCCTCTGAAAATTGAATAGATCCGTAGCTAAAGAGAGTATCGTTTCAAAGGAATACTAAGTTGCGAGCCGTACATCTTGTGAAAAGAACAGTTATCTCGCCTGTTATCACTTCAAGGACGGCTAAATCCCCGCTATTTTTGTTTCCTACATTTTTCATTGCTCGCTGAAAAGTTAAAGCACGTGCATGCCCGCCAGGATGTGGAAGAAGTGAATAAATAAAACAAGCTCATACGTTCCATGCCGGATCCTGGGGGAAAAAAAATTCCCGCCCCGTTTATAAATGTCTTATGTCTATTGTTTTATTTAGCTTCAGCTTTGCTACGCTCTGCGCTTCGACTTTGACGTATTTTTTTTACGCTCAGATTCCCTGAAATGCCAATTGGATAACAGAATGAAAAATCAGGCGGATACAAGATTCATGTCGAGCGGAGCTTCACTGTACAAAAGCATTTGAGTAAATCTGGCCAATCCCGTTGATTTAATGCGCATTAATTTGTTATTGCCGAGGCTTCCCTTTCATTTCAAAATAACTTTATTAGCTGGCTTTAAATTTACCTCAGCAATGCATAGGTAATGTTCTTTCAAATCTGCGACTGTCACAAACAATTCACCAGTTTTTGTAAGTCATTCTAAATTACTTATAAGGCTTTGTATCCCGAAATAATATTTCAGGTGTAGTTTTATTTGTTGTTGAATAACTTATTTCCTCTCTTATCATACGTTTGCCGTATTTAAAAGAAACTAAAGTTTCTAATGATATATTGTTAGTTCTTATATTATAAGAAATATCGTTTAGCATGTTATTAGATAGAAACCTTCCAACTGCCTGCATGGAGGCATGCATATCAGATTTTGTAGAAGTTTTCAGTTTCCAGATTGTCATTCCAGTAGACGTCGTAACCTTTACTTACAAATAACTTAAGTAACACCTTAAAAGTGTTCGAAGTTTGTGTGTGACAACAGAACAATATCTCTGCACTACGAAAATGTAGGGATTATGTATTTTCAATCCAAATCGTATTAATAAAAACCTTTTTTAATTTACCAGCTTATCTACAAAAGTCGGGTTAGTCCAATCTGAGACACAAAAGTGAAAACTTAAAAATGACCGCACACGTTGAGTAGTCAGTTCAACGCGATGAGCAGAAGTGCGTTTTTATTTGTACGTACCTACCAAAGTCTACTGTTTATTGTAATTTGATCGAATACACTCTGTGCTTATACAACACTTGATAATACCATCGTCATCTATTTACAGCACAACTAGAACACTGACTGACAGACAACGCACAGATTAAACCCGTAGATACAGAAGAGCGAAATTTTGCACGTGATTTCCTTATATAACGTACCTGACAACTATGAAAGGATTTTTGAAAATTCGTCCCCTAAGGAGGTTAAACCGGGGATTAATTTTTTTGGGAGTTCGTGATTCCTGAAGTTACACTGTAAAAAAGTTAGTAATGCTACTCATCATGTGTATGGTAATATTCCCCAACATTTAAAGGGAAATCTGATTTCCGAATATGTGCGGGAATTTCCGCAAGGTAGTGTATTCGTCACACAAACCACTCGAAGTTTAGCTCGCGCGTTATGTCAAATTGTCCTAGAGGGCTTGCGCCAATATGTAATAAAAAATTACATTACCAGTTGAGTAACTTTCCTTGACACGTGTTGAGTAATTTTCCCTCACTTGTAGAGGTAATTAGCTTCCATTACACGTAGAGTAAATTTACCTCAACTTTTTTTTTACAGTGTATAATAATATGGACAGTAATAATTGGGCTTCTGTTTATAAATAAAAGCCTGCTGTGTAAGCGTTTCTGGAAATTCATCACTTAAGGGGGTAAAAAGTGGAAGGGAAACGTCATGGATTGACCTGAAAGTAAAAATACGAAAGACGAATAGAAATTGACGACGAAGAAAAAGATTCGGAGATATTTAAGTTGCAACATATCAGTGGCGAATGGTGGTCGTGTTGCAAGGCACGCAATGTAAGCTCCGACTTTACACTTTGATCACGTGGACTCAGTATGCCTACAGGTCATATACAATAAACACGTGTTGTGTAGAACGATTAATATTATTGGAGTATATGTTCCTTGCCTCTTGTACGCTACTGGAAGAAGAGTGTGTAATGGTTTCACGGACAACATATTGTTGAGTATAATCATTTCTTATCACCGCATGCATTGGAACACGAGTACGAAAGCCACTGAAATTTATGCTTTCATTAAAATTTTGAATTATTAACCTTAAATAAATATTATTATTTGTAAAATAACTAGTCATCCTTTTTTCCTGAATCAGATACGTACTTTTGATGAATATTATGCCCATATTCAGAGAAAAGTCACAGTTCATAGTTCTGAAAATAAGGATATAAAAGAGGGGCAGACAAAGAGGGTTACCCAAAGACTCTTAATGTTTGAGAAAATTTGGGTTGTTCTTTTAGTGTTGCCAATGGAACCCATCGGGCATACGGTTAGAACAAGATAATAGTCTTCACTTCATGAAGGTGACGAACAGCCGTAAACGCTTTGTGACCCAACAAATGTCGTTCAAGTTATCGTGTACGTTACTGTACCATTAGCCCATCCATTCATGGTCGCTCTTGGTTTGAATACCGGATCATTCTGCACACAGGCTAGACTGTAGACACTTCCGACATACACTAGGTACGATGTCGATCCTCGATTACACCAAGAAAGCATATACAGACACACATATCTTCACAAGAGTTTCTTTTCTTGTAATGCCAGCAATAAACATTTTAAGTACCTCTTCATTGTTTCTGAGCAATGTGTAAAACAATATGCGACGGCCAGAATGTTTGTGCGCTCTGGAAAACACTGTCTATAATTTTTCAAGAAATATGGGAACTAGTTTCTGATTTACTTTATTAAATCAAATGCCTATTCAAAATTTGATAAAAAAAATCACAAAACGGTCAAACACGTGAAACACAAATATTTCCTAGGTTTATTACAAAGGAAATTCCTTAAACTTTACGAACAAATAGTTCTACAAGAAAATGTTTGTACATTTACAAACAAATGCTATGCAATTTTCACCGTAATTTTTTTGTGCACGTCAAATCGTAGCAAATTTACCAAGCTATGATACAAGCTTTAATTTATTCAGTTTTCTTTAATAAGATGTACACAGAATTGATACGAATTCGTGAATATATGTTGCATTAAAATTTTATTTTAACTAATAGAAGAACTATAATATAAAGAATTGGACGATACAACAATGTATTTACATTAAATCACAGTCGCTCTAACAGCCATGCTTAAGTATAGAAATTCGTCCTCGAGAAATTATAACATATTCGAAGGTTTTTTGATGATTTCCTCGAGCTAACTCATGTTCCCAGAAGATCTTACACAAATATTTTTACCTCTATGTGACCCTGGGAATTACATTTCATGAAAATTACCTGGCATATGTTACGATAGGGAAGTCTAAAATAAATTTTTAGCTTCAAAGAAATTCAACAACAGTCATATCACGAGAATACGTTCATATTTAAATCTAAACCATCTTTGTTACCATCTCGACCAAATCAAGTCGTGATTTACTACGACTGTGTTTATCATTAACATTTTTTTAATGTTAAACTTTTGGATGTAAATAGTTCTTACAAATGTGCTATTTTTGCGAGATTTTTACTGTAAAAATTTTTCGTTTTTTTTTTTTTTTTTTAATTCGTTCAGTGGTATATATTTCTTTATATTTCTATCAGTTAATCAAAGTATGCGTCCAAGGAAAGCCAACTAAAATTTCAAAGTAACTATAATAAGTTATATTTGCAGAATGCATTATATCTAAAAATAATTATTCTCAGATCTTTTACTGCATTTTAATGAATGACACGATACGCCCGTATTTAAAGAACTTAGTAAAAATGTATTTGTATCCATCACATTTAAACTCGACTGCTGAATATACGAATGAGGTAGAATTTCTCAACCTTACCAAAGCTTTTTATGTAGCTGATGATAATCACCAAGAACTGTATATATAAAATATCAATTAAAATTTAATATGATTCTGCCACTTAAATTTTATACAAAATGATATAGTTTTTATACTATAACAGCACCCTGTTATATTGACACAGTTGTCCCCTCAGTTCTCAGATGTAAGAAATGTGATATGTTAGTAAATGTGTGTAAGAAATATGGCATTTGGGAATAAATGTAAATAAAAGTATTACATTTGTGAATGTTCTCTGTTTAAAAGGAAACATGATTTCGGAATCCTTAAACGCGCCGCTTTCTCTTTTTTCATTTTTTTTAGTTTGAATCCTCTTAAAGTCATTGTTGAATGTCTTTTAACGTTTACCCACTTGAGTAAAGTTCCCTGTACTCTATCGTGTCTACTTCGTCGAAACGAAGATGCATTACAGTACGGAAACAATTTTCTTGAAACAGTTAGATTTATTTTAAGGAAACTCGAAGTAAAGATAAATGTTTTTCCACGTTTCAGACTGAAATAAAGGTACTAAGTTACCGTTTATGATATCTGATGAAAATTATGTTATTTCAAAATGTTTGACCGATACTACACGTGGTGTTAAGATATAGTGATTAGATTGCCTGATACCACAAACAGGGAAATAAAATTATTTAAAGGGTTTTGAAAGCTATAACACTTAAATGAGGGTTCCATATTTATACTTTTATTTTATTAAATAATGTTTTTTCGTTGGTTACAAAATGAGAGAAGAGCAATAGAAGGTAAATGTGGTACGTATATAATATAGCGGTCGAGAGTAAAACTAGGGTTTATTTAGCATAACACTCAGATTATACGAGGTCTGTGCATTTATCATACCATATCAGCACGACAAAATTGTTCTCAAAAAATTACGACCAGCCCGGAAACCGGTTAGTTTATACGCCTAACATTCTTGAGATAGGCTTTCTAGAATGCAGAACTGTTGATCATTTAGTATATCCAGTCAGGCGCTGCCCTTGTCAATAGCCAACTACAGTAAATATAGCAAACACAGCTGAATAAAATAAACTGTAAGTGCTTAGTTTCTTAATAGTTAATTCTTGTGTGACCCAAATTTCGTTTACTGACGCTTAACAAATATTTTTTTTCCATCCCGTCGATTTTTATTCAAAAGGTATACATCCCAACCTTACAAAAACAGATTAGCGTTGTTTGATCTATAATCATTCAGTGCAAATAACACATGTCATTATTTAATACTTAGAATTGTTTTATATGTTGTTGCAAATTAATCGAAACATTTTGACAGTATTTAAGGAATAAAAAAAAAGGAGGTTGGATGCTGTATTCTTAGTAAACGAGAAACTTTAAATTTCGTACCTTTAATTAGATCATCGGACAATTCAAAGCATTTTAACTATGTGCCATTTTAATAGTGTGTTATAAAATGTCTGTTTAGAATCTTGGCTAAATAATATTTTTTTTTCAGTTAATTTAACTAATTAAAAAAATCTTTTATAATTTACTCCAGTGAACCAGATATAAGATTATTCTTTCCAACATTTATCGTTCTGCGTTTTATCGTAGGAGTTTGAAGTATTTATACGCTATGTAACTTACATTTATTTAAGGGAGACATTAGAATTAAATTGCTTATAAAATTCAAAGAAAATATCATTTCCTGACGCGAACTAAGTTGAAAGTAAAGTTGTTTACGTTAAATAAATATTATAGATTTCGGACTATATAAATTTCTGTTCGTATTTACGTACAATACATTTGAATGGTTACCTTTACGATGTACTTAATCATTGAGTTTGATAAAATTGGTTTCTTACTTGAAAAATTTAGCTTTAATGGAAAATATTCGGGTTGTTACAAAAAGGTACGGCCAAACTTTCAGGAAACATTCCGCACACACAGAGAAAGAAAATATGTGATATGGGCATATGTCTGGAAACGCTTAAATACCTCCATGGATACCACAACCGAACATAACCTTCATTTAGGGGCTTGACTTCACATTTCCCGATGAGATGTATGTCAAGAAAATTGATTATTTGTTTGGTATTTGCCACTTTTTCAGGTAAACATTGATCTTATGCATTTGCGTATCTTAACCATGACATTGAAACTAATATTTTTTATCCTTGCGTGCAAGTTTTTGAGTGCAAAAACTTTTTGGTTTCTGCCATTCTCAACTTACAAATCAGCATGTTTCTAAACAAGCTTTGTTTCCCACAGTACTCGCCCCCTGCGATGTGACGTCAAGGGGTGTGTACTTCAAGTCGTCCATTCCTTACATCTCGTTAAATGTCATCGTAAATAACACTTCGTGCAGAAAATGTCCCAATTACCCAATGGACTGGTTCTTTACAATGTACTTTACTTCCTAGGTTCACCACCAGGTGGGCCACTGTGTGCTCCCAGTCCACCATTTCATGTGAGTTGAAGAGACGCAATGCAGTCACGATTACCTTCCGTCACGTCGCCCACCTGGCGGTGATCCTAGGAAGTAATGTACATTCTGACCAAACATTCCATTGAGTAATAGGAACAGTGTCTGTACTAAATGATTGTTACGATGACATGTAACGAGAGGTAATGGAAGGGGCTCTACCATTGACATTACGCGTTTCCGGACATATGTCCATATCGCATATTTTCTTTCTTTGTGTGTGTGGAATGTTTCCTGAAACTTTGGCCGTACCTTTTTGTAACATCCTGTATATTTACTACCTATTCTGTTCAACCGCATTAATGAAATCCACGTAAGGTGAAATAAAATAATTATCTTAGGAATAAACTGGTTAGCTTGTAAAACATACAACATGATGTTAATTAAATCAATGTCAATGATGAAATTATAAATAAGTGGCCATCGTCACACGTACATGCATATAGCAGTGAAAAAAATACCTATATGTACAAAAATTGGATTTGGTTATGGTTTACGGTTTGAAATTACTTTAATTTATTCAGATGATTCAAATTGAGCTTGGTAAGTAAGTGTATCTTCAAACCGATTCGAAACTTTGAATGAAAACAGTTTAGATTATCTGCAATTATTTCTTTTGAATGAATTCGAAATATTGTATGTGTGATTTATTGCAAAATAAAGACGTTTGAGTGGCTGGTACTCATCCACACCGTCTAGTAAAAAAATAAATAAAAAATGCGACAGATACATCGTTTCAGAAGCCGGAGCAGTGCGTGGCGTGTCTAATAGGAAGGAAGGGGCATTTTACGGCGCCTAACTCCTGTGTAATTTCCCACCGGTCCAGAATTCTCTCTTTGTGACTGTCGTGGGTTTTGTTTGCTATTCAGTTCGGCGAGGGGCCGCACCGCCGTCCCCGGCAGCTAAATTACCCGGTGATCGAGTACTTTGGTTTCGCCGAGAATTAATCGACCAAATAATCGATTCTTCCCTCCTCCTCCTCCTCCGGCTCTCACTTGTGTAGTTACGCGGGAGCTTTATAAAGCCCTCCCCTCCTCGCACACCTCATCAGCCCTAACCCCTACCTCTCAGTTACCGCCCCCTTCGGAGGTGGTCCGGACACACCTCCCGCCACTCCTCTTACGCCCTTCTACCTCCCCCCTTCCTCCTGTCGTAGGAGATACCTTCCCCTCCAAATGTTGCACGAGACTCACCTTTATCATGCCTCCTGCCTCAGCGTTGGCAACCCTGCGACATCCACGATCACCTCACAGCGCCGGCACCTCTGCGGAAATTATAATGTTCCAAGACATTCAGAAATTAAACTGACGTCAAGAGTTAAACAAAAAAAAACCCTGCTAAAGTTCTATTTTCAGCCAATTCGTATCTTTCGGCACGTAACGACTGAAGCCGGGAAATATATAACCTCTCTGGACACGTCACTTGATGTTTGTGCGTTTGGAAGACAAAATCTTGAGTCAGTATGAATCGATACAGTTCAGTAAAAAAGTTTATTAATTATATAAAATATAATTATGTCAATTTCTGTTGATTTAGTTTCAGTATTGTTGAATTTAAACATGAAAATACACGGGACTATATTGCGTTTTCGCTGCCAACCATACAAGCATGAAGTTAACTATTAGTTAATGTTGTATTACATGCAGTAACGGATAGTGATATTTTTCAAAGGTTGAATTTTTAGCGGTCGCTTTATCCCGAACGTTATAGGGACATACCTAAGCTACGCTATGAAGCAAAATTCACTTCGATACCTGAACGGGTTTAAGAGTTATCGAGGGTTGAACGTTTTAAAAATAACGGACGTAGGCACGACGGTAACATTTTCATTGAGAGGTTTAGATGACTCTTAACAACTAAGGTTTCGAGAGGTGGTGAGGGATAACATGAGGTGGATCTCGAGAAGCATCTAGAATGAAGGTCTGAGAAACCGGGGAGACCATTGAGAAAATTCACCGACCGTCCAGGCACGAGTATCACATGCGAAAACCAAATCTGACTTTGCCGGGAAACCCAGATTACAATAATATTGATAATTTTTGAAGAATTGCGGGCGAAGCCGCGGCCGGGCAGCCAGTGTATACATACATATTTGTGTGTGAAGTTGCGTGTGTGTGTTTCTAGGCTATTTCCAGAACAAAAGGACGTGAAGTAAGAGTTGTATTTACCCACAAAATTCCCTGGAAATAGCCTACATAACATTTTTAAAGCCCCCCCGCCCTCTTCCCCAGTAGCAATCAAGCTGTATTACAAGCTTCAGGCGTATTGTATTATTTAACAACCGAACAACAGTTGCGAATGCAGTCGGTATACGAATATAATTTAATAAGTAGGGACGGGCAAAATTTGCGTTATTTTCTGATAGCAGATTATGCTGCAAGCTCGTATGTTCGCTCGACTTCTCTCGTTGGCCGACAATGTCATGTCCTGCCGCAGAGATAGCTTCTAGCCAGTAGTTAAATGTATAACAGTAGGGTGACTAATATTCTGCGAAGTGTTTACTTACGTAACTGCCAAGTGCCCAATGAACTCACATATTTTTCTCGGGTATATAGAGTACATTGAAGTATATCCTACAACCAACATTTTCATGCCTCTATTGAGATTTTTTTTTTGTGGCCAGCTGGTCGTTTACTTTTTTTAATTTGTTTTTTTTTTTTTATGTTTATTTCATGAAGGAGAAAACATTCAAAATAAAATTTTCAAAATAATTTTTAAGCAGGAATATTCCGTTACACATAATTTAAACTACGATTGAACACGCAGCATTCAGTTATAGTCATTATTACATTTTAAATTGATGAGGTCACAGCAGAAAGTCTGACACAGGAGGAATGACAAACAGAAGTGTTACAAGCCACTCCAGAGCCTTGAACGTCAAGGGCTATGATATACCCGACGCACGAGCTATGTTCGCACTTATTGCTCTTTCGACTTCTTGGACTCGGAGAAATAAAATATCTCTAGCCAGACGGCATCCTTCTGGTTCATAATACAAAAATACTTGGCAAACTTTAACTAGAATAACCAACAATTGGTCTGGAATTTCTTTTCTTTTCACATTCACCCGGTCTTATTTTGCTCAGAGCTTGACGTGGCAGCCTGTGAAGTGGAAGTCCTTCATTTAGAACCTGTTAAACCGTCCATTT
Source organism: Medauroidea extradentata (assembly GCA_003012365.1). NCBI lineage: Eukaryota > Metazoa > Arthropoda > Insecta > Phasmatodea > Phasmatidae > Medauroidea > Medauroidea extradentata. The sequence continues at coordinate 41,096 of PNEQ01047371.1, forward strand.
TGAAAAAAAATTATTTAAATTAAAAGAATGAATAAATCGTGCATCTTACCTTTTCTGCGACAAATGTCACATTCGCAAAGTTTAAGTGTATGATATAGTAATAAGTTTTAAGTTTGTATTTCAGAAATTATAATAGTTAATTCTCACTTGGTTTTTCTGACCACCGGGGAAATGGGGGTTACTGCAATCAACGGTCTGTTTATAGTTAGCCACTGGGCTTCAGAAAAGAGAGGTTAACCAGGCAGATCCTCGCCCCAATGCGCAGTAGCTGCCAGGATTCTGTCCAGAGCTGTACTTCCCCCACCACACCCCCACAACCCCTCGGCCGAGTCTCCCTCACCTGACAGCAACCCCCTTGAAAGTAACGGTTCAGCAAACAAGCCTCGCAGTTGGACACGATGAGCTAATCGATTGATTTGTCCGTGCTAATTTATTACACCGCACGCGCTCACTCACGCACGCATGAAGGGGGTTGGAAATGTAAAGGGGGGGGGGGTTGTCTCTCAACCCCACACGCGCGCGGGCATGACCACGCACACGTCCGGAGGGTAGCCTACCCCTGCAGGGGCAGTAGATAGGGGTGATGTGAAGGGGTGCCTCCCATGCCGGACCATCCTGGGAAAACATTACCTTATCTCGGGGAATAAACGTAGGGCGAGGGGTGACGCGGGGAGGGGGTGAAAAACGGACCTGTGATGGTATCCCGGTGGAAGGGGAAGCGAGTGTGCTCTTGCGGGGAGCAAACGAATAAAAAAAACTCGTGTAGCTGAATAAAGGTGTTACGGCTCAGATAAATCTGATAGAAGGGAACAGATAACGTGTTTTCTAGGTGCTTTAGAGATTTAGGGCACAGCTTGTTCCACGCAGCATGCACAAAGTTATACACAGTGGTCTGCGGCATGGTTTTTACCAGCTTTACGTGCTTGTAGTTTACCAGTCGTTTCGAATTTAATTGCTTATACTATTCCGTGTTATGGTTGAGATAAATTTTACGTACGTTCTGTAACGCCGATATCGATTCTTTAACCTTTATTGCCTTGTGTCCGGTAACCTTCTAGCGTTATCGGTCCAGGCACGATGAAACAATAGAAGCAGCCATAAAATTTCAAAATGTTTTGTACTTAAATAACCGGTATAAAATTTTTTAGTAGAGCAAAAATGGGAATCTGATTCTAGAACATTTCCATGTTCACAAAACATTGAATTTGTTTACGATTTTAATTTATTTAAAATAAAATGTCCAAAAAGCTATCTCGTGCATTAACGCTTTGTTATTTGAATTAAACGTGATTATTATTTACGTATTTGTAAAGTAATTGAAACATTTTTCTTATTGTACCTATTTTTGAAAAAAATGTGTCATGTGATTCGATTCGATGTGGTGATTTTAAACGTATCCTATCAGACACAACTGGAATTATTTTTGTAGCGCGTAACGGACCCCCCCCCCCCTCTACTCATTCCTGACCCGATGTTCATACCAAACCATTAAAATATTCTGAGGAACCCTTGGTTATTCAGGAGTCGGGGATTTACTTTGACAGTTCTTAACTTATATTAGCTGCACAATTGTCGAAGAAAGGTAGATTTTGCATACGGTGAGAATATTACAAATATTACTCATGCTATGAATATTACTTAGACAATTTTACAACTTACTGCACGTAAAAAAATCTGTCAAAATTAAAAAAAAAAATTATATATTTTTTTAAACTATTACACGGTTTAAACAATTTCTTTGGAAACTCTATCGAAGGTTCTCGTTTTTTTTTTTTTTTTTTTGCCGAAATCAATACTGTATTTAAAATGCATGTGACTGCGTTTCTAGGGGTGGCAGAAAATAAAGCACAACTAAGTTTAAATGTCGCGTGATCATTTATTGCATAAAAGTGATTTGAATAATTGAGGAGTGAGGTATTAATATTCCATAACATCGAGGATCGTTGTCAAAAGGAAAACTTTTTTTTTTAAATTACTTCCTGAAATATATCTCGATCCAAATACCTTCCTTTAGATTTTAAGTCCATTGACCCGAAGGAATAATGCAAGGGTTTGCACACTAAGTACGAATTATGTATTAATTTATACCACGCTAAAAAAATCTTGAATTATTGACTAATTTCCTCTGAGGATTCGTTGTTGAATAACGATTTTTCTAGTAACCGAGCGAGGTAACGGTACGATAAGTTATTGAACTCGCATTCGGGAGGACCCGGGTTCGATCCCCGGCTTCAGCCATCCTAATTTCTGTTTTCCATGGTTTCCCGAAATATCTCCAGGCTCCAGTTCTTTAACAAAGGTCATGGTCGATTCCTCTCTCAGCTCCTGTCATTGTACAAAATTGCAATAGGCCTTATGTCACTGTCTCTGATGACCTCGCTGTCGACAAGACGTAAAGCCCACTCAACATTCTATTTTTTAAATTCTATAGTTGCAAAACACTTTTAAAAACGTTGACAAATAATTTTTATAGCAGTCTGATCAATACACAAAAATCCTACTTGGTGGATAAGTTAAAATATATGTAAATTCGACACATTCAATTACATTGTGTTGAAAAATTTACCCGGTTTATATTTACACTTACAAAATTATTTTGGGGGCTAATTTCCAAAGAATAGTTTCGTGGAAGTACCGACCTATATTTTATATTACAGGACCAGAGGCCTACACCAATGCGTTAAGGATATCGAAATTTACTAATTCGTAAAATTCGCCCTGTTTGGCACTTGACTGTAAGCTGTTCGCATAAAGTAACCACTTTTAATGTTACAACTTATTTTGTATTTTTTGGCCGTATGTATCCTTCATTTATTGCTAGTAAAAATATATGTATGTAATGATATTATAGCGCTCTCAGAAGATGATGCCACAACAAAATAGATATGCTGTAAATTAATAATTGCTACTCGGCATCAGTGGTGGATATATGTACACCACGTGAACACATTTGTTCCACAAAACCACACGCAGGTACCGTTTGTTTTCGTGCTGTGGTCTCGGAAATGTTTCGGAGAACGTGAAGGGCTTAGAAGCCAAGGGGTATTAATGTATTTTCATAAAACATGAGTTTATTCCGTATTTTAGTAGTTAAAATGTAAAGTTAATAATTTTGTGGCCGAGGTGTATGTGTGACACAGTCTCGTGGGCCATAATTTGGTGGTGTTTTATATAGACAACTGTCATAAAAATGCTGTAGTGTGAGACGCGAATGTTATAAATATTGTTTTAAATATTGCATTTTTTAAATTTTTATTTTCAGTTTTAGCATTTTTTAATACAAATAAATTTATTCTTTATTTTTATGAGCATGACATTGTAACCTGTAATGTCTTTATCCACTGTGATTTTTTTTTAGTTTGGTATATCAGTCGGTTTTAGTGTAGTCGTTAAAAAGGAAACATGCAAAATATGACTTTAACAAGCCATTACGCGAAAACTACGAGAGATAAAAAAATTTCATAAGAGCCAAATTTAGTCACATTTTGTGTCTGCAATAAGAAAAAAAAATATTTGGTACAAATAAAAAACAAAAAAAAGGTGCTGAAAATTGAGATAGACCACGCCCTTAAGACGGCTCTGTAGCTGTAGTGACCTTGAAGTGCGCTTCTCATGCCACGTGTTCGAGCAGTCCGGAAGGCGTGGCGTAAGGACGAGGGCGCGGCTTATCACTGTGACGTACCTACAGGAAGTCGCAGTGGTGGGGGGTGCGAGCAATCTGCCTATCACTTCCCCTCCCTCATTTGTGCTCTTGTCGCCCTGAGAG
>PNEQ01047372.1:0-26726 GCA_003012365.1 Medauroidea extradentata
AAAAACGTAATTTTGAAAATTCATACACTATCATAATTCCTGCTTATTTATTTATCTAGTTGCCTGACTTGTCTGTAGAAGTCATTATTTTTCCTATCATATGAATTCTGTTTAAATATACTTCTTATGACTTCTACAGGCGTTTGGTTTCCATTTGGTCAGTAGCTCTAGTAATAGAGATATTGGTTGGTTTTTCCTACATTATCTCATCCTTTATTAAAGTGAAAGAAAATGTTTCACAATATTTTTTTTCTTTACAAACGCTAAAAGCATTAATCTATAATTGTAGATTTCTTGAAGCCGATTTGCGAAAATTAAACAGTAGCAGTTTAATTAATTCATGCACAACAAAATTATTCGGCTAACAGAAAGCTATGGCTAATAAACATATGGTGGTTTTAACGTAAATAGATTATAATTCAACAAATTGATTTGGTTAAAAATTTAACCTTCTAGTTAAATTTAATAAAAGCATGTTTGTTTTAACATAGAAGTACTACATGGTAGCAAAATTATTTGGTTAAATACGTTATCCTTCTAGTTAAGTCTAGTAAATGTATGATTGTTTAAACAAACAGATATTGTAGTTCAGCAAAATTTCTTGGTTAAAACAAATATATTTTGTGGTTTTGTTAAACAATTGAACTTACTAGATTCGGCAATGTACGCGAATTATTTGTAATAATAGACGTTGTAGAACCAACCAAATTGTGTCAAACAAATAATTTAATTGCGCCAAACAGTGACATTGCTTTCTGCTATATAAGCATACAATTCGGTTGTTTCAAACAAATTACACCATATTTTATCAAATATTTTTCTCAATGTATGATTTTCAAACGCAAAAAGTCCTTCAACACATGTATGTTCCTCCAGTGCATCAACGTCATCAAGATCGCGAAGGAACATTCAGGCGGAATCATTTAGCATGTTGGGCTTGAAGTTATAAGAAAAAAACTTGAATGAAATTATTATTTTTGGTTTGGAACGATTTTCTATTTTTCTCATGTAAACATGTATTATGTTTATAAGCTTTCACATATAGTCGATTAATTGTGTTCATGTGTCAAAGGGAACAGTAATTTAAAAACAAACGAAGACCCACACATAAGTATAAGGACTACATTATAAATCAATTTAAATCAATTATATATAAAATGATTAAACTTTTCTTCGTAGTATAATTTAATGGTATTTATAACAGCATTCACAAAGTTAATTTATTGTAACAAGATTTTTAGACAGATGTTTTATTGAATTCTTAATTTTTACGTTTAAGGTATGCTTATTAATACCTAAAGATGAAACTTTACGAGTTAAGTAGGGTATAGTTTCTAGTCTTTAATTGGTGCTATTCTGTCGTCTTATACTCGTTACTTACGAATCGTACAACATTGTAACTACGCCGTAATATGTTTTACAAGCGGTTATCCGAAGACAAAGCAAATCGGAGAAGTTTTTTCTAATATTGTTGTCAGAAACGGCTGATATTGCAAAGTGATAACAGCCGAAGCAGACCACAAAATGTTTATAGTTACGATTTATGTTTACAACAGTTGACAGACAGTCTCTGGCGTTGTTACCAAAAATATGTCCTTTTCAAACATCCTTCAAAGTCGGCTGTAAAGAATTTGATTTGGCAGCTGAACACGACAGTAAATTGCACGCTAAAAAGATTTAGTTACAATAATAAAACCCTAAAATAAATGCTACACCAAAGATATATGTGTATTGCATTTATTTTTTAAGTCTTAAACGCAAATTATCTTCGTACGTAAAATGTATATAGATATATGGTAATATGGCGATTGCTTCTGTTTTACAAAATTTGAGGGAATATTTCCATCATAAATTCCATTAAAAATGACTATAAAAAGCTCTATTTTACTCGAAAAATTCCAGAAATTTCATACCAACTCTCACTGTGAGTCGAAGCCATAAGTGAACGCGTTATATTCCGTATGTTTCACAACGGAAGAAACCTTTAATCAGAAAACATTTTCTGTTGAAATCTGCATTTATATTTTAGTTAACCCTGCATAAGAAAAGAGATAAACTGGAATGACTTAACAGAAGCTCAGTCGAAAATAAATGTTATTCCCTAAAATTTTATTAGGAGTTTAAAATATTCCTGCGATATGATTTCAGATATTTTAAAAAGTTAACAACTTTACCATAGATATTTGCATAACACTCATTTACAGTGATGTGGTAAATTTTCAAATGTATTTTTTATATTATGAATTCACATCTTACATATTAAAAGTTTCGCTACATTATAGATATACTAAACAATATCACCATTCAAACTTCTTGCTTTACTTTCAAACAACAACTTACAGCATTTATCGACAAGTAAGTTAGACTTTCCGCCTTCCTGTGTCAGTTCCGGACATATATGTTGAAGATGAGGCCGTGCCTACTTCATACTTACTGCGCAGACTATAATATTAAATATCATTCCCGATTTTCCTATTTAAGAATGTTTACATTGTAAATTTCTGCTAGTCGAGGATTTATACGTTAAATTTACACAAAATTAATTACGTTTTCCTTACAGAAATTTCTGCCAATGCATTTCTATACAGTTACATGGACTTACAACAACTATGACCAAAGATTTTTTTTTGGAGCAGACCATATCTAAAACTTCATCTAGTTTTTATTCTTGATTGCTCTATAGATACAAAGAATAAAACGCTTTCTATGTATTTAATTTCAAAATGTCACGTATTGCAATGGTAACGGTGTGAAATAATTTAAATGACCTTATTTAAGACAGAAAACTCTGCAATGCAAAACTAGCAAGGTTTCCTATTAAGAGGGCGTGGTACATAATTCATCGCTAAAAGCATTAATCCATAACTGTAGGTTTCTTGAAGCAAATTTACGAAAATTAAACAATAGCAATCCTAGACAATAGTTTTTGCCAACGTTTTTAACAAAATAGTTTCCAGTGTTACGAACTTCTGAGGCACAATCTCTGACGCCGGAACCTCGTGCATTTAACTGCGGCGCAAGAGATCACGCGTAACGATTTAGTAATTCTGGATAAATATTTATTCATAAAGTTAGTAAATACCATTATCTAGGATTGTCATTGAGTATTTTATCCATATTGGCTTCGAAAGAAGCGTAGAATTCAATTGATGTTTTCATAGTTTATTTATCTATCGCGCACTCTTAATACTCTGAAAATATATTCTATAGACCTTGACAATTTTACATTTCACTAAGTATGTTTTATTTAATTGCAACCTATTTCCAGACAGAAACAATTTTCAATTCGAGTAGTCTACCTTTTTCCGTACTTTCAAATATCTATATAACTATACGAAGATACCACGGCATATTTTAGGTAACTACGTAGATGCATACTACTGGCTATGTATCCTCCCACATCATGTGAAAACAAATCCACTCAAATACTTGCTTAGAGATTTCATTCGTTAATCAAATCAAATGTGAATATTTTAGAAAGGGCAACATGTTTTCCTTTTACCAGTGCTTACTTCAAAATTTATTTATCTAAAATAGCTATTTAATTTCTGCGAGTTCTAAATGTAGGGAATTAAAGCGTGAAGAAACGCAACATATTTTGTGTCAGCTATGACTGAAAACGAGAAAATACAGTTTTTGTTACGTTTATTCCTTTGGAACAAGGCACCGATTATGTTTATTACCAAACCAGCACATTGTGTATCAAATACAATCACCAAAGGAAAGACTGTAAGTCATTATAGCATTCCGGCACTTTAGCGTCAACACGGTTTTTAGAATCGAATCGTGGAAAATAGCCTACCTGCGTTTGAAATGTGTTTCATCAAGTTAAGGTTTTTCAAATTTCTTTCATGACTAGATTGCTTTACGAATTTTTTTTGTACTGAAAAACGTTCAACTTGTAGACATAACTTCGGATTACATTTTCGAACCCCCAAAAATGTGTGTCCTGCAATGAGAAAAAATTTGGTTTAGTCAACCATATGCATGTTCGTCTAAGACGAAACAAGAATATATTTGATTCCACAAAAAATATTGTTACCTGAAAAACATATGACGGGTAAAATATTGGTTTTGTTATTAAAAAATGTTTCCTTAAATGGACTAAACCCTTTTTTTTTTTTTTAGATAGCTTAAGTCTACCAGACAGCGAAATGTTTTGTTGATTCAATTGTTAGACTTTTGTTTGTCCAAACTCAAACATATATACGACTGACTTACAAATTATTTTTTATGTGTGAGGTTTTTGCATAAAAATATGTCATACTGAAAACGTAATGATATAATTTTATTTAGTAACTGTAAAAACTAACTGGTCTACATAAATAATGTAAATTAGCAGTGAAAAAAATGCTGTAAATTACTTAACGAAATTGACGATGACACTCGTGGAAATTGTTTTTCAATTAATGAAATACGAAATTATTACGCATTTTCATAACCTAAACGGAAAGTGGAGAGGCAGTTGCCTCAGCTGCAAAAGAGCTCGTCTCGCACCAGGCGATTCGGGCTTGATTCTCGGCTCGGCCGGTCAAGATTATTTGTGTATGGAAAACATGGCGGACGTTACAGCTTGTCGGCAGGCTTTCTAGGGGCACTGCCTTTTCCTGCGCTCTGCTGGTTATGTTGCATCTCCATCGTAGGGCTTTAGTCCACGCCGTTACTCAGAGTTCGGAAGATGACTACTGTCGCGCAGTCAGAAGTGTGATCTCGGATTGTAATACCTGAAGACGGGAAAAATTCACGGGTTGACCGACCTGTAGGTCAGCCTCCAACAATATTTGTAAACTCAAGAAGACTCATTGGTGACTCCTTAATGGGCTTGGAAAGGTACGATGTCGAGAGGACGACTGAAATACTCAATCGTCAATAAAATCTGAACTACTTATCTAAATCCGATGAGATTTTATTGCCGAGTAGATATTTCATCAGCGGGTGTTTATTTACATAGTACGATGAGGTAGTATGCATTATTTTCGTCTAAGAAAAATTAAAAACTGTTTTTTTTAGAGAAATAAAGTCTTGAAACCAGAAAATCTACAAAAATGGAAAACTGTAATTTTTATGACTTGTAGTATGGCAATATCTAGGCCTCTATAATGACAGGATTTCAAAAGTACTCGCGTGAAAATTATTTTAACATCCGTAAACCTCTCGCGCAGAGATTTTCGGAGAGTAAAATTATTTTCAAATCAAAACGTGTGTGTTTTTGAAATTAGGTTATTATAGAGGTCAAGATATTATCATATTAAAATTTTAGAGATGACAGTTTTTCATTTATGTCAATTTTGTGATTTCAAGCCCAATTTTTTTTCTAAAAACAGTTCTTAATTTTTTACTCGAAAGTAAAGCATATTGCCACACAGTGTTACATAAATAAACTTCTGCTAATAAAATATCCTCTCGGCAAAAAATCTCATGGAATCTTGATGAGTAGTTCAAATTTTATTGACGATACAGTATTTAAGTCGTTTGCTCGACATCGTACCTTTCCATACCTCTTAACACAGTGATGCCACGTGATTGAGGACGCATTGAGTTTGTTTGAATACGTTACAGAAGATGACACATGAGTAGAGATGATGGTTTATCGCGGGAAAACTTGACTATTTGCTAGGCTTCAACATACGTTCAACTTATCAAAAGATTACTGGCTTTTCCTTGTACGTGGAGCTACTGCCCTATTTGACTGAGCCAATAAGAATGCCGCTATTTTAATATATAATGCATGTTATTGGTCTGCAGACAGCTACGTTGTGTCAGTGTTTTCAAGGCTATGTTGACACAAAACATTTTCGCGATATACCATCATCTCTACACATGAGTAGACACATTAAACATTCGCGATTTTATTTGTCAACAGGCTAGAGATTACATAACTGTTAGATGGTATCACTTTCACAGTTCGCCCTAGGCTAATTTGATCCCCGTGAAAGGGCTCCAGCCCGTAAGAAGCAGTTAAATGCACACAAAATAATGTGTTATCACTGTGCGAGCGGGCAGCCAATCAACATCTGCTGTCAGATTAATTACTGGAGGCTAGCCTATGGGTGAGTAAACCCTCGAATTTGTCCTGTCTCTTCAAACAAATTGAGGGCAATTGTGTAAGTAGCACTAAACTACAGTTGATTGAATTACAGCTTGTGCTCTCTAGTACCCTCTTTATACTCTATTGTTATTATTCGCGCGATAATATTTAACCAGTAAGTACGAACATAGTTACACACCAGGAAAAGGTAAATGTCTTATCCTTTAATGTTGATACACTGCTTTAGCTATTCTATTCCTAGTAGTTTTCTTTCGCTCTTCGAGTAACTTCAAAAGGAGCGGAAGAAATTTCGTCTCTTTACTTTCTACAAAACTTTTAGCGTCGTAGGAGAGATTTTGAACATCTGAAATTGAGGTAGCGATGGAAAACTGTCACGAGCTGCTCCGTCGTTTTATAAACAAGTCCGGATATTAACTTTAATGTATTTTGATGTAAACTACATTTTGGAGTGTTGACTAAAAGTTTTTCTCTTTTATCTTGCTTAGTTTGGTTTTTATCTGTTTCCGTCTTTCTGTCCAAAAACTTATTTAAAGATTCCGCTTTGCCACGTGCTTAAGATGCGTTGTAATGCGCGAGGAAACATTTTTTTTAACGAAACTATTTCGTATGTGTTTCATTATGCTAGTTTATGAAAGGAAATTACACTTCGGACAAGGAGGGCATGTCATTGTTAAAGACAACGTGTTAATTAAAAACACTGTTTCAAATCCCCCCAACATACATAAAATCAGACTTTTAAGACTACCGTACTTCAAAATGTACTAACAGCATGTATGTGAAACTGAGGTTAATTCTACTACATCTTAGAAAGATCAATGTTGAAGGTTTGGCACAGGAAAAATTAACCGCTAGTATCGCTAAAGGGTGCAATCTGACATATCCCAGAGGTTCCGTCAATTTTAAGTTACATAAAGTTGATAATTCAAAACGCTATAATGGTTTATTTTCACTTTAAAATTAAGTTAAATGACTTCTGTCATTTCCAAGCCTATTTAAAATAAATTTTACGACAGTTCCGTATTTTTTTGGTCTACGTGCGATTGCAGCGAAACTAGCGGCAGAAATGTTCCCTGTGTCAAACTCTCCCATAAGAAAACACATTTTCTTTCTGGCCTGTAGTAGAGTTAACCTTAGTGAAACTCATATTGAGTCATACACTGAACTCTGCTACAGATTTTCCACCAATAAAATTACAAGGTCACCGTTTAAAGTCCTATTGTAAAACTAGACCAGCGAGGATCTCGCACACTTGTTCAGCGCTGGGCTCGTTGTGGCGACGAGGCATTTGATGCGCCCTTCAATATCGCCCTTATAGTTCCGTTTCTCCTGAGCCTCAACCGCGCAAAACCGTTAAAAGAAAGGCAGCGCCTTAAAGAAAACATGTACAACTAAACTAAATCGTTTTACACAGCGTTTTCCACTGATCTAACAGTGTAGACAGTTCCCTTCGATAGCTGTTAAACCTGGAGGAAATACAGCTGTGCCATTTCACGTCGGCATGCACAGATTGGAAACACGCATTATCCATCATGTGACGCGAGCTTCAAAGTGACACGGCAGGCTGGGAAATTACAAGCTGCTATCCTCCGGGAGTTGTGCGGTGTGCTTTTAGCGTAATTTGCGGATAACAGGGTCCTCCATTAATGCCAGGAGTTGACGGGACAAGCAGAAAAGATTACGGGAGTGAACTGAGAGGAAATGGGCTCAGGTCGCCTCTGTGAGTGCGTCCGCTGTCAGTCACGGCAACACACCTTCGTGAACGAGGAAGCATTCATTATCATAGCTTTTTTTCTGCTGAGTTCAAAACTGGCTGAATTGAGATGTCGATGACCTCTATTTCAATTGGTTTGATTCCCGGGTAAGCTAGCACAACAAAATTTTATTACATAATTGTAAAACTAAATTTACTTAAATCTGTCGCATTATTTTCCTGGTGTTCTGCTGCAGAACTGAAAATTAATAATGTTAAAACTCTTTTAATGGCAAATAATACAAATATTTGTAAGAACTGACTTTACTACTGTAGCCTATTTTGATTAGGTGGTATATTTTCATTTGAGATTAACCAGTAATAGTAAAAGCAAATAAATTTATTATTAACACTTTGTATAGAATTTTCTGCATTGTATTCGTGAGTATAAAGACGCCCCAGAAAATAAACAAACAAAATATATTGGCCTCGTTAAGCTTTTTGGGATAGTTTTGACTGAGCGGTGACCCTGAAATTTCATATTGTTCATTTCTGCTCTAAAGATTATTCTTATCTGAGCTGAACAAATTGATGTAAGATAATTATAAATATTACCAACAGCTAAACTTGAATACTGTCTCATTTTTGACAGAAGCGTAGTACCTGTAACAGTACTTTTTTATTACATCGCAACTCAAATTTCGCCACATATTATTTTTAACTGAAGTTAAACATCACGTATCCCTTATAATTGTAACCATTTAATCGTTTCTTAAAGTCAACCGTTACTGTTTCTTTACCTTTTACAAAAAGTGCAAATACATAGGCCTATATGTATATATGTAATAGTACCGCCCTTGGGATACACTTTAAACGGTTAGTCATAAATACACTTCCACGGTACTTTCCCATTAGGAATTGGATGGCAGAATTTTTTTGTGGAAGAAACACCGAATAAATACTCGTGTAAACTGAAACCAATGCACACTACGTTGCAGGTTAAACCCACCCAGATGAGAAGCAAGGTTTTTGTTTAGATCTCAAGTGTGCCTATCTACATTTGAGCACAAAATGAGATGAAACGGAAGGAGGAGGAACGATAACGTATCAAATAATCAGAAACAAAAAGGATCCGAACAACCGGCGAATTCTGAAATCTAAAGCATCGGCTTTGACATGACATCGATCACACAGTGCCTAAAAATATTGTAACTTTTAAAACTGTTCGAATAATCATCACTGGAGTGAAAATAATCTGTCGTTCTACATTAAGTTTATTCATTTCACATACATAAGCGAGAACGATTATTTTCAACATTCACAAAAAAAAACATTTTTCTTGACACATATTACTGAAAAAATATATTATCAATGTGATGTTATTAACAAATAAAACAAGAACTTTAAAATAAAATAAAAAGTAGATAGTATTACAATTTTACCACTTTAGATATTTGAGGAAATAAAATATTGTGTTATTATTTTACTTTTTATGCCATAAATATTTCTATGTTTCAGAGAGAAATCTTCATAACGTATGTTTCAACAGATGTCTACTCAAATCGTTGTTTTCGAAGAAAATTTTTTTCAAAATTACAGCAAACAATTTTCTGAGGTATAATACTTTGTCCTGATTGTCTTCGCTTAATGCAGGCAGCGAGAGAGTGGAGCAGAGAAGTGGCCACAGTCTGAGAACGCGTGTGGTCCGAAGCAGTGAAGGTGATGGTGATTTTGGGGGGGGGGGGAGAGCTCTGGTATGTTGGTTGGGGTGGCAAGACACGTGAACGTTACAAGTGATGGGTTTCATCCCAAGACGCCCAGGAACACCACATATTATCATAACCGCCGCGAGCACTCTTATGTTCGCTAACTGGCCATTGTTAACCCGTTACAGCGAGGAAAAATAAATCCGTCGTGGGCTAAGTTGAGTGAGGCTGTTAGACGCTTCTGAACCTTTTAAGGTCCCGTCCTTCTATGCCTACAGCCAGAGAGTTTAAATTAAATTTAATTGAGTACCAACGTTAAATAAATTACTCTTTACGTGCGCTGCATTCTAAAAATACTTTTTTTCTGTGTTGCTGCGAAGAAAAATGTAGCTGCAATATAAGCCACTGTAAAGTAACTTAGTCGCTAAGGTAACATTTCTTTATAAATTTTCAGTAATTGTAACATATACTATTCCTATTAAGATAGTTAAACAAAAATCTTTATGGTGAAGATAGTGGTATCATTTTCGTCACAAGCTTAACGTTGATGAAAATATTATTATATGTGCTACAATGAAATTAATATGAGTTCCAAAGAAATATTTTAAAGAAATATTATAGTAACACCACATATAAGATTTTTTTGCTTAATTCTTTTCCGCTAGTCGAATATACTGAATGAAAAATATTTCTTCGTTGTAAAGAAAACGTTTTTACTGAACGAGTACTTCAAAATCATGGGGACAGTAAGGACAGATATTAACATATTTAATCATAGACAGTGGGTCTCGGACATCTGTAAATATGTCGCTTACAAACAAAATGCTTATTCTGCATTCAAAACAGGAAATTATGGCTACGGGAACGAGTATTAAAAAAATTATAAGTAGGTGTTTTCGGAAGGTTTCTTGTGAATGAAAATACTTACTTAGACGTTTTAGGTTATTGATAAACTGTTTAAATGATTCTACAGTACGATGGGCCGGGCTGACGTGAGGAAAAAAGGTCAGCGGTGGCATACACATGCAAGGGACAATACTGAGCCATGGCTCATTTCATTTAACAAGCAATTCCGAATTATTTCCCTCACCAGAGCTCTGCAGCAGGCAGTGCCCTAAATTAATCAGATTTCAAGACAATTCTTACAAACAAGTACTGTTGGACAACCGAGCGGAGTGTCGCGAAGATACACGTTGGACTCGCATTCGGGAGAACTCGGGTTCAATCCCCGTCTTCGGCGATTGTGACTTCTGTTTTCCATGGTTTCACGAAATCACTCCAAGTTAATGCTGGGATGGTTCCTTAAGGGGTATTGATCCCTACCACTATGGATTTATCTGTTTCTTCTCGATAACTTCTGTTCCAGTCGATGTATCAAAAGTTTTGTCACGACGAGGCATAGCTACAAACTTAATCGATTTTCTGTGCTGGAACCATACCATATTCATTATTTTGCAACGGGAAACAGCTGAAAAAAAATTGCTTTATTTACGGGAGCGACTACAGAGGCCGCATCATTAACAGAAACAATGCCATATGGATTCCAAAAAGTGAATGAAACAATAAACTATGCCTTGTCAGCGTGAAAAAAGTAAAACAATGTGTCTATTCCCTGATTTGTAAGAAAAACTGTAAAACCGATCTGACAGGGATCAATCCTCCTTAACAAAGACCATGGCTGACTACTCTCTCAGTTCCTGTCATTGTGATAAGTTGTGTGTCACCCCCCCCCCCTCCCCTAATACCAAGCCGTCGACGAGACGTGAAGCCTACTTACTAACATGACTATTGTTAGACGAAGAACGCCTTTAGGTGATCTCCTGTCCTGCGGTCGAACTGCGTGCAGCTTTTTTATGAGTTCTCAGAGACCAGTGAGCGTGCGTCCACAATGTTTATCTTCGGAAAGAAAACACACTTCATACTTCCTGTGGATATGACTTTCAATACACCTCATAAACTGGGAAGCATTATTTCCTAAGACCTAGAACTTGGCTAAAATCGGCTTTTCCGGACAGTTGTATCTCAGGATATATATATGTTTCGTTACAATTTGAGATCTTAATGAATTTAGCTACAGCGATGGGCTCAATAATATTATGGGATCACCGCTTGAAGTCTCGCGGTAAAAACGTTATGGCGGACTAGTACAGTAAACTAGTGCTTAAAATGTGTCATACCCGGAAAGTTTTGGAGAAGTTCTGATTTTTGGTACTGTTATAGTTTTTGGGGTGCTGATAACGAATTTACACTTTGCCACCTCGAAAAAGTTTGGGAAATATAAAAAAAAATAAAAATAAAAAGAACCCAAAAAATCGATATTTTCGCTTATAACACGAAAACTACGTATTTTCCGAAAGAAATATAATGCATTAAAGAAGAGATCATTTCCTACAATTTAGCTCTCTTATGTTTTTTTGTAAGTCTAATAGTTTAAGGGCAAGTGCTTATTTTAATAGATTGTATGATTTTCCTTTGTCTCTTATGAATCTTTGGCTCTCTTTCTTTTTATATTTTTGTTTATCCCACTCCTTTCCTCCAATAACTTTTGCATTTATTCCACCAGATGTTGGTAACTATTTCTTAAGACTCCTTTATACATGTCCCTTAACCCCTTTTGTTTCAGGTGTGAGTGATGGAGTCCAGTCCAGACCGAGACGTTGCATCAACTCAAATGTCTCTTCAGGTGTGTTTTATTTGTGATGGTAAGATGGACGACGGAAGTAAAGTGACAGTAGTAAAAGAAAAGGGCTTGAAGACTTTTTGTGAAGCAAGTAAGCAGAGAAAGGATGGAAAAGGTGTTCATCTGGTTGGGAAAACATCGATAGTAGTACATGAAAAATGTCGAAAGCAGTACATTAATGAAAAATTAATTGCTGCCTATACAAAAAGGGCTCACCAAGGTGGCCGAGTGTTAGAACTACGTTCGTCTGTACCTACTTTTTCTTTTAAAACCCATTGTTTTTTGTGTGGGTTGGTGATAACGCCAGAGTTTATTGACGAACATAAACGACTCCCTGCATCTAAACGCAATCTTGTGTACACTGTTAGGCAGTTTACCATGAGAAATATTGTTGTACAACTTGCTGAAAAACGTAATGATGAGTATGGACGAGCCATACTACAACGTGTTGGGCCAGTACCTGACTTGATAGCAGCTGATGGACAGTATTACCTCTTCTGTATGAAGAAACTGTATTGTCGGCCACAGGCTGAAGATAAGAAAGTGCGTGGTCCATTTGGCATAGAAATTGAGAAAGCAATGCAAAATATATTCCATTTTCTTGATGATAATGGTGAAGAATGCCAATTTTCTCAGGAAGAATTAATGAACAAGATTGAAGGTGATTACCGTCCTGACATAAAGACTGTGAAAGATCGTCTTCCTAAGAAGTATGGAAGTGATATATTAATATCAACAAGTGCGAACAAGAAACCAGTTGTGTGTTTCAAAAATACAGGCTATCAAATTCTCACAGAATCCTGGTATCAACATAAATCGTTGTCTGAAAAAGAAGAACGACGTCGCATTTTTTAAACAGCAGCTGCTATAATTGTGGAAGACATACGCTCTCAGGTACACGACACAACACAGTACCCCCCACCAGATTGTTTTCTGGAAGAAAACGAGAATCTAATTCCCGACACTCTTCGTGCTTTTACAGAGACAGTAGTGTTGAGTAAAAAGCGTGGAGATATTGATAAATGGAAAAAAAATCTGTAGAACTTGCACACACAATAATTAGTGCTGTAAGACCAAAATCATTTCTTTCACCTATGCAGGTTGGCTTGGCAGCATTTCTGTATAAAAAGTATGGCTCGCGGAAATTAATAGATGTATTGTCATCCCTGGGATTTTGTTCTTCTTATATGGAAGCTGTACGCTTAGAAGTGTTAGCAATCCAGAGTCAGCCACTGTAAGTGAATGGACGATCCTTTTCACAATTAGTGTACGACAATGCAGATTTTAATGTTCACACACTAGATGGCATTGTGTATAACCCCAAAAAGTGCAGTTGCTCCAGACCAAAAAATTGCTAGGGTTCAAAATGTTATACCATTAGCAGAAATTGATGGACGTTTCGGGGCTGTTCAGCTTAGAACTTTTGAGAGGACAAACAATACGGGCTTATCAACAATCAATATACAAAATCTTAATGCAATTTATCCACCAAAAGGTATTCTTATCCCTTCTGTGTCAGATTTACTGTGGCTTTACGGTAAATGCAAAGACCTACCGAGTATTCTAGGGTGGAATGGGTTCATGGAGGAAGTTACAAAATATATCTCATACCACACAACTTGTGTAGCATGCCAGCCATTCATTAATGCCCCTCCAAGTAATTATGACACTATCTACACAGCCTTGTTGTGTGCTGCAGAAAAGACGAAATTATTGCATCAGGTAACCTGTCTGGTGACATTTGATCAGCCTTTGTATGTCAAGGCACGATATATTATTTCACGTCGTTATGGAGATCCTGAATTATCAAATATGGTCATAATAATGGGGGGGCTTTCATTTGCTGATGTACTTCATGGGATCGATAGGCTACATCATGCGAGGGAGTGGTCTAACAGAACTTTTCAACACTGTATATGCTATGAATTCTATTGAAAAAATCATGACAGGGCATGCTTATTCAAGGGCAGTCAGAGCTCACATTTTAGCTCACAGAACCCTAGCCAAGATAGTATTGGAATGAACAACCTTCGCCCCCATTCTTGAAGATGAAATAGAGGGGATTCTGTATAGTGAAGACAAAACAGTGGTTCTTTCAGCGAATCCAAATGATTGTTTAAAATACCTTAAAAGCTAAATTTGCATCCCAACTTCAACAGTTGGAGAAACATGGCCCCACTGCAAAACTTTGGATTCAATATTTTGAAATGGTTACCCTAGTAAAGCACTTCATCGAAGCTGAGAAAAGTAGCAACTGGGATCTACATTTGGAAACTATTAACAACATGCTGAAATACTTCAATGTCAGTGGCCACTTTTTGTATGAGAAGTGTAGTCACCTCTACTTGCAGGACATGCATAACTTGAAGAACACTATGCCAGCTAATGAATATGAATGTTTTACTTCTAAAGGAGGCTTCACTGTACGAAGAAGTAATAAATTATGGCGTGGTACATGGAGCAACATGACCATAGAACAATCTCTTATGAAAACCATGAAAACTGCTGGTGGTCTCACCCATGGTCGTGGGGTTAATGAAGGTGTTATATCAAGATGGACACAGGGAATGACATCACTTCAACATATTTGTAATGAAATTGAAGATTTTTGTGGTGTTCAATTCACAAGTTCAGAGCAAGACGTGGACAGTAGAGACTCAAGAATTCAGCGAGACAATGATGATGCAAAGAAGATGTTGGAATGGTTTCATCAGTATCCTCCTTTCCCAGAAACTTCGGACATCACATAAATAAGTAGTGGTATAGTCGGAGATGATAGAATCAACTGCCACATGTCCCGGGAGATGGGCATGAAGGGTCTCAACCGCATTCTTGGTGGTGATTTTCAATCAGTTAAATTCAAACAGAATGATAGAGTGAAGCCACTTGCCTTTGTGAATTGTGCTATTCAATTACAAAACAAAACTATTGCCATCAATCCATGCACTCTTTTCCAGAGAATGTGCATTGCTAAAAATTGAAATGAAGAATTGCAGGAATACTTAACCTATGAACTATGTCCCTATCCACTATCTTTTTTTGACGAAAGTGGTATGAGAAAAGGTACAAAATCAAGTCTGTACAAACTTTTCAATCCTGCAGGAGAAAAAATATTGGGTAACAGTATATTCGTAATTGATGGCGGATATTTGCTGCACAGAGTTTTATGGCACAGCGGGCAGTCATTTCTCAATCTTTGTGACAGTTATGTTTCATTTGTTCAAAATAACTACAAGTCAAATACAGTTATAATGTTTGATGGATGCCCTGATAATTTTGATGACAAAAGTACAAAATACGCAGAGCGCTCGAGGAGAGCACAGAAAAAAAAACTCGATGGAAGTATTGTTTAATGAAACAATGGCACCCATTGTCTCTCAGGATAAATTCCTTGCCAACTCAAAAAATATGAGTCGTTTGATATCCATGCTTATGACGAAATTCACAGAGGCGGAAATGGTCTGCAAACAAGCAAAGGAAGATGCAGATACCCTGATTATCGGAACAGCTATTACCCTCGCACAAACACATGAATCTGTCGTTGTTGTTGGTCAGGATATAGATCTACCAGTCATCATGGCAGTCCTTTGTACTTCTCCTAGTGTTCACTTCCTAAAGCCAGGAAAAGGAAAAGTTCCTCAGGTTATGTATCATCCGCAAAGTGCACTTGACAAAACTGTTGCTCAACACATATTGTTTTTACATGCCATGAGTGGTTGCGACACTACATCAGCTTTGTTCAATCAGGGTAAAATAAAATTTGTTAATACTCTGCAGAAGAACCCTGGTTTGATTGACATTATTCAGGCATTTAAAAATCCTGAAGCCAATCAAGAGGAAATTGTTTATGCAGGTGAACAGTTTCTTATTGCATTGTATGGGTCTGGTAGGAAAAAAGATACTTCGTTAAATAAAGTGAGGTACAGGCACTACATAACATCTGCATACAAGACCACTGCCAACATAGCATCACTACCGCCTACTGAAGCAGCAGCAAGACAACATTCGCTACGAGTGTTCTTTCAGGTTCAAAATGGCTTGGTCACGAAAAAATACCTGAAGAATGGGTATGGAAAGCAACCAAGAATGGCCTCATGCCAGTCACCACTTTGCAGCCCCCTGCTCCAGAAACTATATTAAATTACATATCATGCAAATGTAAAAAAGGTTGCCGAGGTAGTTGTGGTTGTAGGAAGGCAGGCCTATGTTGTTCGCAAATTTGTTTGAACTGTGAAGGAACCTGCGAAAACTTGGAAAAAGAATATTGTGTGGATGCGGATGAAGATGTAGATGAACCAGACAACCAAGGAATTCAAGATCATAGTCTGGAACTTGAAACTGAGTATTCAGAAGGTATGTTCGCTACTTATTATACAAACACAACCATGAATTCTTTAATATATAAATATTTTGCTAATTTACTTTGCTTCTCTTCTAGCTTTGGAGAAAGATGACATGGACTTTGGGCAGCCCGGACCTTCAGCAACAAAGCGATCAAGACGATTTCAATGAAAAAAGTATGGTACATTCACTTAACATTTGTTCTTGGTTGACTCGCCAAAAGAATGAAAAAATATTGCACTGGGATGATAAACATAAATTCTTATTGGTTTAATACATGTTTGTGCCTTTACTAATGGTCTTGCAAAAAAAACACAAGAGAGCTAAATTGTAGGGCATTTTTTCTTCTTTAATGCTTTGTATAACTCTTTCTTTTGTAAAATGCATAGTTTTCGTGTCATAAGCAAAAATATCGATTTTTTAGTGTTTTTTTTTTTAATTTTCTTTAATACTTCCCAAACTTTTTCGAGGTGGCAAAGTGTAAATTCGTAATCAGCACCCCAAAAACTATAACAGTACCAAAAATCAGAACTTCTCCAAAATTTTCCGGGTAAATATACTTAATGACTGGACTAAACTTGCGCGGGCATTTACGACTATGGGTGTGATTTCACAATATATTTGCCGGCTGGCGTCGCTCGTAGGGCCTCATCGATTTTCTCATAACACACGCAAATATAACTTCCACCAGGCGGCCGCCTTAAGTAACTTAAATATATACTTCGAAAACTAATGCTAATGCTATTTTTTGAAAATGTGAATTGTAACGTTTAAGTTTTACTGTGTAAAGTAACGAAAACAAAATTTGGCCAGGTCTTCAAATGTGACACTGTTATTTTTAATGATCTTACTGTATAATTTTTTTTTATATTTTACTGAAACTTTTTTTTATTGTAGAGGCCAATTCGTTTTCTATGGATTTGACCTTGATACACAGGGCACTAAAATAAATGCACTAATTATGGTAAGCATATCACATTTATTGAGGTCAACATACGCTATAAAAATATACATACAGGTGTCCCTGAATAACGTTAACAGCCATCTGTCGCGTTGAAGAGAATGCAGAGACGAGTAAAACTATATAGGACACTTAGGATCGATGGGACAGGGTATAACGTATGAAAACTGGTGCACAAGATGTGGTCTGTATTGAAGTTAGCAATCGGAGTTGTAGCAACGAGTGACGCAGTACGCCTAAGATTCCCCATTCACTGACGTACTCCCTTGTTTTCGTGTAATAGCAGTTCAAGCTGCAGTAGTAAACGTCACTTGTCTGGCAGCGTTAGTTCGTCGATGTCATCGCAGTGCTTGTACAACGAAACGAAATGAATTACACGTTCATTGAATTGGCAGACACGCATCTTTGCTACGGTGCAGCAAACTCATACGGACGCGCTTTCCACGTCGCAATTTATCGAGCCATGTTTTATTCGCAACAGTTGACCATCGCATCCGTGAGACAGGGATGGGGAAGGTAAGAAAACATTATGTAATAATGTACTTTCTCGTCCGGAAGTCCTGGTTTTCCTTACTTTCCTGGGATCATTCCAGGCAAATAATGGGATGGTATCTTGTGAACGCCGTGGCTAATTCCTGTCTCAGTTTCTATGGATTGCGGAAATGCATGTCACTGTCCTTAAATAACCACGCAAAGCCCCAATTAAAACGTAATTAACGTACAACGTAGGTAATATTAAGTACTTTAATACTTTGTTACAGGAAGTGCGTCGCTAAGGGGGTGGGTGACACCGCATCGTGCGACAAGAGAGGTTTGAAGAGGAAGTGTCAGTGAGAGTTGCAGTGAATCCTTGTACGAGCACGCGTCGTGTTGCGGGTCAACTCGGTGTGTCGCGCATGTCTGTTAGGCGGGTGTGGCACGAGCATGGTCACAACCAAAAGGTGCAGAAGTTGAACCCGCGACATTGCGAATCAGGAGTCCAATACTGCCAGTGGTACCTTGAAAAATGCCAACAAGAACCCAATATCCCATCTTTAGTCATGTACTGCGATGGAGCAACATTCACTGCGGACGGTGTTTTTAACACAAAAAATAACGTTAGTTAGGCAAATGCTAACTTACATGCTTCTACGAAAACGGCAGTCAAGAGAAGTTTAAAGTCAATGTGTGGGCGAGTATTTTGGACAGTTAGGTGACTGGGCCGCATAACTTAAACCAAAACAATGACCATGTATTTTTGCGAGAAGTGATACCCGTTCTTCTTGAAGATGGTCAATTACAAGTCCGATTGAACATGTAGTTGCAGCATGATGGTGCGCCTGCACGTTACGGTCTGCGAGTTCGTAATCAATTAAATGAACAATACCCTCAGCGGTGGATAGGGCGTGGTGGACCAGCCGTTTGGCCTGCGCGATCGCCAGATTTAAACGCGTTAGACTTCTTCATCTGGGGTTGCATGAAATATCTCATTTATCGTACACCCGTCGAGTCGGTAATGGATTTGATCGGTAGAATAACTGCAGCTGCTCAAGAAATACAAACATATCCAGCCATTTTCGTACGGCTTCGTGATGCACTTGCAAGACGCTGTAATCTGTGCATTCAAGTAAATGGTGAAAACTTTGAACATTTGTTGTAAATAACATAAATTTGTGTAGTGTTTTTATGAAAGTACTGTTGCTCAGGGTACACTACTCAAATGTATTAATATTAATTTAATTCAGTATTTGTATTTTTTTAATTACATAATACGTTAAATACTGTCGGTACTTCACAATAACTACGTCATTCTTATTTACACGCAAAATATAATTTACAAGACCAGAATATCAAATGCTGACAAATGTGGCCGATTCTCAACATTTTTACTGTACTGAGACGCAGTTCGTATGGGTTATGTAATTATGGAGCAGCCCTTGAATGACGTGGAGGGTTGAACTGGTGGTCCCCGAGAAAGCTTGCTAATCAGTAGCATCGTCCTCCCTGCATGATGAGATGAACCAGAAATTGAACCTGACACTAAGTGGGAGCAAACAACTGGTTCAAAACCATGGCCCCATTGAACTGTCAAACCTGTCTACTTGAAGCGCTGATAGACTTCGCAAAGTGTGCGTTGTTGCTACGTCAGAACAGACTGCGTGCGCCAGCACAGATCATAATCTTGTGTCACTTTTCAGGCATTTGTCAGTCTCTGTGTCCCTAAGTGTTCTGTATCATTTTACTCGTCTCAGCATTCTCTACAACGCGACAGAGGGCTGTAAACATTATTTAGGGACATATCCTGTATATAATCTTAGGACACTTTATTTGGGAAATTCACTAGTTATATTTTGCCGTAGCAAAGCGATGATACATTCATGCAGTCGAAGATTCGCGCATTTAACAGCAGAGTAAGTTACAACGTCTAAGCAACGCGATCCCTTGTAAAAATTTTCGTTCACGTAGTTTGAATTATAAGTAAGATTAATCTAGAATTAGTGTTTTTAATTATTTTTATAATGACTTCAAAAAACAATGTCAGCGGTTTTCTTACATACATTTATTTGAACAAATCCGAAGCTCAACAGTTAATATTCACCTGCTGACTGACATATTAACCGCCCGTGGATATTTTTAAAATATGAATAAACAGAATTCAGTCTGTGCTCGCAATTTAAAATTGTTACTTTAAAACCTAGAATTAGCTTTCTTAAGTACATATGAATATGCGATTCCAGTTTCGTAGTACATTTATTTATATGAATAATTTTTACTCGCACATACGTTTTTTTTTATTCAACAGTGTATGTAATGTGAGAGAATATTAACATTTCGGACGTTTTCAAAGTAGTAATGTGCCTGTATGCTAACGTCAGAACGTGCTCTGTTATATTTATTTATAATTTATTTATTATTACGTTTTTCGTACAAATATGCAAGCATATATTATAAAAATTATATAAGGTGCTTCCAAAAATATATTTAATTTATGTGCTTGTGTTAATGTTTAATGGAATTGGTAATTAATTTTCTTCTTATACATAGCATAATCATCTGTCAGTCGCCGCAAATTTCATTAATAATAAATACAGCTACGTATGTTCTTTAAATGAACTGTCAAACAAATGTGATTGCTATTAAATATGAAATTGAAACCCATCTTTCAAGAAGTCACTAAACAGTTTGCATGATTTTATTTAGTGATCGACGTAATGATGTCCACGGTTTAGTTAATTTTAATCAAGTTCAGCAAAATATACTGTTTGGTCTATAAATGTATATTAATTAACAAAAATTAATTTGTAAATTTTTTTTTACTTAACGTTATAATTTGGGTAGTATAAACCCATGAGTGCCACAGCCAAATTTATGTTATCTACCAACAACTGAGGATCAGAGGCAAGGAAACGATAAGGATGATATCGGTATGTGTATCAAATATCCTTTTGCTGTTAAATACAAGACACTAGACAAGTCTGCAAGCTGTCCTACGTTAGGCATTTACTGTGTTCTTTCAAGCGGTGATGTTTTAATATTACGTTGCGATGTTCAATATCGGTTGCTTACCAAAATTGGTTTTCTACTAGAATTAATGTTTTAAGATTTGTAATTGTGAATAAAAATTGGTTTCTACAAAGTAGAAGAACTGTCAAATTTACCAGTTTTAAATATTACCATTTTATTGTTTATTTAATCCCCGACACAAAAAGAGGGGTGATATAATTTTACCGTGTATATCTGTGTGTCTGTATATATGTGTGTCTGCCTGTGACACCGTAGCTCCCAAACAGGTAGACTGATATTAACTTTTTAAATTTTTTTTTGTTAGAATGGTGAAAGGTATAGACGCAAAAAAGGCGACTTCCTAAGGAATTCTAGCTGAAACTAAAATAAATGAAATCTCTTTAAGAATGGTTATCCAAGGAATGTTATTGCGTGTGACTTATTTCGTAGTGTGTCCAGAATTACTCGTAAGTCTACGTGAAACTTAAGACAGTAATTACAGAAAGTAGCACAACTCTAGAGCATTTTTGACGACCTTCGCTTAGCCGACATTTCCTGTTATGAGACGTTATTTTGCAAAAATAATAATAATAAATAATCGACAACAAGAACTGAAAGTTGTGAATACCAGCTTACACAACATACTGTTGCTCGCGATTCTCATATATAATTGGAGGAAACATGATTATATAGTTTTTGTAATGTTAAAAATAAATACAGTAATATTACTGCCGCTAAGTAGCCTCTTTCCAACATCTGCGTATTACCCGACATTTTCGCTGATCCGATGTTCTGCATGCCTTTCTATGTTTTATATGCAAGACTTTACTGCACTGAAACATTTAAATTACATTGGGAAATCCTTTTATGTGCATGTGTAAATGGGCTATTATCCCAGCAGATGCGTAGTTTTAGGGAATCATTCTAGACTTCAGAATACATCTTGCATGGTTGCTTAATACCAGCCATATCAATTTCGCTTTTATTTTCTCGATTCAGTATAGGGCCTACGTTGTTTATTCCGTCACTAACAACCTCGACGTTTTCGATACATAATGTCAACCAGCAAGTAAATCACACATTTCAATATAAGGCGATAATATTTCAGAAACAGACCGTTTGAAAAGTGATAAATTGTACAAAATGACGTTAAGGTTCATTTATAAGCTTTTAGAAACAATTTGAAAAAGCAAAAATTGTTTCACCTAATTTTTAGTAGACCCTGTTCTGCCCCTGTACCTCGTCCCCCTCTCGGAAGCATTTTTGGCAGAAAATTCTTCACTGGCGCATGCATAACTCAACCATTTTTCTTACTAAACTTTTTGGGCACCCCATTCTGCCCCTCTACTTAGGTTCGCCAACCTCCCCAATACATCATTGTTTGCGAAACCTTCGCAGGCACGCACACTACTCACCAAAATATTTACAGTAGGTTGCCCCACTATCCCGTTTTGTCCCTCTGCCCTGTTTTACACCTATCCACAATTTGTTTGCAGTAACCCTTGCGGGCACAAGCTCAACTCACCTAAGTTTTATCATAGTCAGATGAATTATATATGGACGCATAGCCTATAAGACGAACAAACAAACATATATTTATACGCTACTAATTCATTATAGCAGGTAATATAATTAGCTACAAATTACGAACGTTATTGAAAGTAATTTGTTTTTATTGGCGATGAAATGCGGTCTTTTATTATTCCACATTTGCCTACTGGAAAGGTCTGCCAAAAGTTTTGAATTTTCATATATGTGTCCTATATAGTTTTAAATTTAAAAGAGCGCAATTATTTTAGAAATTATTTTTTTAAGATTAATAGTATTTCACTATCTGTCACTAATTGAAAGGAGTGTCAGAAACTACCTAAGTAATTAATTGTCTCATTTACTATTATGTTAATATAATTGATTTGACTGTAAGTCAAGTAGGTTTACACAAATTATATTGCACACACAGACACTGTTTTCAGACGTAACTTTCTGTTTGCCAGCGAGTAGAATTTTGTTTACATAACGCAACGTTTCTGCTTCAATAATGTGATAGGTATGTTAAGTGTCTGAGCTTGAGAGAAATTTTGTTAAAGAGGCTTAAGTTAAACAAATATATTCCATTTGATGATTAGACAGTGTAGGATGTTATCAATGTCTCGCAATTTGTTTGGTGATGGGGGAAAAAAAATGAAACTAGAAAACACTATAAACCGTTCACTAATACTGAGAAGTTCATTTCATCCATTATGATGTTATAAGACGTTTAAACGCTACTCGAGTTATTTACTTCTGGAAGTCACTTTTCAACATGTAAGTACCTTGTTTCCTTTAGTATCTTTAAGTAAAAAGAAACACAGTCGATCTGAATTCAAAACAACATAAAGAGAAAATGTAACGTTTTAAAGTGGTCGAAGTTACTCTTTGTTTCTTATACGGAGCTTATTTTAACTGACGTGGCATTGAGACTTGAGTAAAATATTCAAAGCCAACTACAAAAAAAAAAAAAAGAACTTTACCTTTGACTCCTAACCGAACATTTACCAGCTAGCGTTGCACTAAGATAAACATAGGAAACACAACTCAAACAATATAACACGAAAAACGTTACAACTTGGTCTTTGTAAGCCTAATTTCCTCTAGAAAATATAGGCTTATGAGGTCACACGTCTGTTTCTACATATGTATATGTGTATGTGTTCATCTTCTCTCACTAATACATTTTGAACCTGTAGACCGAATTTCGCCAAAATTATGTACACCGCTAATACTTGTGTATTTTGCCTATGTTCTACTAATATTTTCAAAAAGGTGGTTTTAAATTTTTTCGATCGCGCTAGATACCTAAGAAACCATATTAAAGAATTTAATCAAACCTG
This sequence comes from Medauroidea extradentata, assembly GCA_003012365.1. Classification (NCBI taxonomy): domain Eukaryota; kingdom Metazoa; phylum Arthropoda; class Insecta; order Phasmatodea; family Phasmatidae; genus Medauroidea; species Medauroidea extradentata. Next base: position 23,781 of record PNEQ01047372.1, read on the forward strand.
GCGAGGTTACTTGAGTTTTATGTATTTGGTTTATGCCACATATAGATTGAAATGGCTGTCATGTGTGTGTGTATGTGTGTGTATATATATATATATATGGCTATAATATGGAATATATAAGGAGATATTTATTCGAATTTCATTAATCATTATAAATATATACAATTTATTAAGTTGACTTGAATTTTGCACATTATCCTACGTTCGTATTTTGAAACGACGCCCATGATTATATTTTTAGCTGTTACGAGTTATCTAAATAATTTTTTTTTTCCGAATTTCATGGAATTTGGTACACATATTTTAATTAGTAAGCTGCCTCGGCTATTGTGGTTTTTGTTCTCTTCGTGTTCATATTTTCAAAATGGAGGACATTTGAAAATGTTTCCGAACACACGAAATATCTGAAGAATAATTTTCAGAATTTCTTCGAAAACGGTTCACATATAGTACCAGTGCTATTAAGTTGACTTATACGTTTTCGTTCACACCTTGTTTGTATTTTTTAATTGAGGTTTTGAACATATTTTGATAACATGAGCTATCTATCTAAGGAACAATTTTTCAGAACTACTTCATAATTGGTGCACGTATAGAACTAGTCAAGGTGACAAGGCTTTTATGTTATTTTTCTATCCCCTGTTCATATTTTCTAAATGTCGACCATTTGCAAACATTACGATAACACCAGAAATCTAAGGCTACTTTTTTAAAAAATCTATTTTCCTCTGTATTCATATATTACTTAGTGAAGTGACATGACTTGAAAGCATTTTGTTCATCCTGTGTTAACAGTTACACTGTGGCAGATTCTGAAACTTTCTTTACGGCATTATTTATTAAAATAAACCATGAATAAGAGTTTTATCTAACTCGGTACATACGTAACACTCAATACTACGACTTCAGTTTTATGTATATTCTAAGTTTCTTCAGACTCGGAACGTATTTATTGCTAAGTTAGGTAACACGCATTTAAGCTTGTTGTTTTATGTTATGTTTTAATATATATACTCCCAAATTATAAGATTTAATGACATGAATAATTAATTTTTAATATACGAAAGTTAAGAACTATAGGACTGATAGTAAGCAAACTTTAGTATTGAATCACTTTATTATCCTACTTGGATTAAACAATAACTTATTTTTTAGGTCCGCCATGTTAAAAGACAGCACGAGGTAGAGCTAACACTTTGTTATTTAATATTTCTAGACTTATGTAAATTATTTTTTAAGTTCTATGGTTAATTTTCACCTACGTATAAGAAAGTAGACTTGTAAATTAAGCTTTATCTTCTTGCTTTAATTACTTTCGAGGACTTTATAGTGCAATATATATCATGAATGTATCATAAACTGTGTAAATTTTCCTATTAAAATTTAGTAAGTTTTTAAACATTTCGAAATTGTGTTACACGTATTCTATATTTTAATTGTACATTTGTTTTAAATCACAAATGTTTAACTTATTTCTTTTCTTTGAATAATGGCACTAAATAAACTGTAGGCGTATTTATGAACCCAGCTTTTCAAACAAATAAACTACAATCAAAATTAAAAAAAGAATAGGAAAAGTTTAAATGTACACATTCCATTTTGCGTATCTCGAGGAAAGTAAACACTAAGTGTAAGAATATAAATCACAAAAGTTGAGTAGAAACACAGGGAGTGTTACACAGTAACGACGCAAGGAAGTATGTACGCGTGTTGTAGTTTTAAGCAGAAAGTGACGAGTCATTCCATCTTCATTGGATTCAATTACGAGTAACGAACTAACATCTGTCAGCCTTTTCTTTGCTCTGACCTTGACATTTTACTTAACTGGAACCATTACACGACCGTCAAAAGTACCATAAATTTTCCTTGTCTGCTTTTTATTGTTTTGTTCCATGGGTAAGTGTTTTTAAACATTAAAATAATTTAGTTCGATCGTAAATAAACAAGCACAAATAAATGCTTGAATAAAATGTCTATAATTGTAGCTACGCGTGTAAGTTTATTTTACTAACCTTATGTTTAATCGCACGGATCTCTCAATATGTTAAACATAGTAATAACACATCCAATTATGTTTTGGTACATAAAGGGTTTGAATTTTCACGTAAGTTGGATTCGTAATTAAGGCAGATATGTTTTGTTATGCACTTAAAGGAATCCTACGTGAACAATAAAAAGTAACTTTTGATTTATCTCTTCAAAACGATACTAGATATACAGTATTTGTTCAACATAATATATTCTTACGCCATGTATCCGTATATACTTATCCAAAAAAAATAAGTATTGTAAACCACATACAGGTAAAAACTTTATCTGAATTATTACGATACTATCTACTTAATATAAATATTTATTTTCTCTCGTAAATTTATACAACTATTACGTCATGTTACCTTAAACATTACATTAGTCATCGTAGATTTTAACAAAGTTATTTTGTGTAACTGATTAACTAAATTACTGAAAGGTTTAAAACTAAAACCCTTATCTTAAGCGGCTGTTACACTGTGAAACAGCAGAAATGCTATTTCACTTGGAATTAATGCAGTTGTGTCAACTATAAGTACGAAAATACAGGACAAATTGTATTTATTTTCCCTGAAAATTTAGTGGCAATACTGTTTGAAGGTACAGTGTCTGCCTAGCTAAAAACCCTAACTAAACCTTGTAATTTAATCTTTAAAATTAAAAATAAATAAGAAAGTATTTAAAACTTAAAGTACACGTCAAGAATTGCGAAAGTGTATTTATTTCTCATTTATCTAATGTGGAGTCCGTGTCAATGGTATTTCAATAAGCAATCGGAAATGCACGCAAGTAGAATTATCTTCAAACACATCTGTTGTAAAGAATTTTTTTTTAATTATGCGTTTCACCGTGGCTTAATTAATTTTTATATATTAGTTTCTCTCATAATTTTTAGTGGAAAATTAACAAATAAAG
>PNEQ01047372.1:26826-44957 GCA_003012365.1 Medauroidea extradentata
TATATATATATATATATATATATATATATATATATATATATATATATATATATATATATATAGGCCTATACACACATGCACCCGTTTTTTTAAATATTTTTAGTGGTTGTGTTACAATAATTTCAAAAGAGAATCAGTAATTATATTTAAAAGTAAAACGTATCTGTCCTGCCATATATATAAATGTAAATTTATTGAATTATATACGTGTTCTAATTTTGTGTGTGTTTAAACGCAATTTTTCTAAAAAAAGAAAGCACTTTTTCATACTTATATACTAAATCTACCTTATACTCGTATCTATATTTGTGAGCTCCCGTAAAATCTAGGGTTGCTGATCTGAACAGTTTCAGAATAAGTATGTGATTTACCCACAGTTACGAAAACATCCCATACAACCTTTAAGTCAATTTTATGCGTAAAGAAAGCGATTCTAAAGTTTTTATACCTAGGAAGAAATTCTTCTCTCTGTCTGTGGCGACTATAGTGCTTTATCTTATCGGAACCAAACTCTTAAAACCTAGATGCATTTTCCAGAATAAGCGACCGAAAAAGTATTTGTATTTTAAGTGTCCTCCGAGTCTACAAAATTTTTCGGAAGCACATTGGCTATGTTTGAATTAATAAGTTTTGGTAGCGGACAGAAAGTTTGTATTAGGTAACCTACCCTACCTGCGTATTAAGGTAAGAATTAGAGTTATAAGAAATAATGATATCGAGTACGGAGTTAAACAGAGGCATTGCACCCCAAAAGGTATACTTTCAACCTGGCACCAGTAGTCTTCCGCAGTTCCCAAGAAATTTAATTTGACGAGTAACTACAATAAATCAGAGACGGAATGTAAAGGCGAGGGAAACAGGAATGCCATTAGGAAGTCCACCGGCCAACGGCAACATCCGTCACGCATAACACACATTAAAAACCGGGGCCAAAACGGTATCTAACCGAGATCATCTTGAACTTGAGCAAGCGGTTTACCTTCTTCACTGGCGTGGTCCCCGTTACAAATAATGATTTTTATAATATTAAAGACTGGTATTAAATATATGTCAGTTTGTCTCGGGCCGATTAAGTACCGTTTATTCGTGGGTGGAACGCAAAATTTTCACCTGCGTTACGTTTTGTTGCGCTATATGGTGCAAAGGGGCCCGTAGGCGTGCAATCTTCTCAGGCAATAATGGAGTTTATGGGTCTTTCAATTACCATGCAATTTCTTTCCATTCTTCTTCAGAACTGGGTACCTACAGCAAAGCGTGAAACTATTCGAGGGAAAGGAATATTTTAAATAATATATTTTCTTTTCAGGTTCAACGTGAACATAGGCCTGTTAAGAAGATAAACCAGAAAGAAGATTCGAGCGAACAGTTGGGTGAAATGGTTTGCGCACGCTTTAAATAGCCAGGTGACTTCGAATCAGTAGCTGCAGATTATGAAATTGTACAAAAATAAACAGAAGTTATTAATTTGCAAAGAAAACGCGATTATATTGATGATTTATTCGAGAGACGAAGGACAAATTAGTACTTTACGCCGTATTTCTGTGGAAATAAACGCCTCACATACTTCAACCTCACAGTATGTTCACTCTCTTCCTACGTACAGTAGCAATTATTCCACATTAGAACTCCTTGTGCAAACCACAATATCCTATTTTGTTACTTTTCAATAATATTTCTGAATTGTTTTATGTATATGTAACATATTATATACCACTTAAATTAATTTCTGCTGTTCAAAAAGTGTTTAATTCCTGAATTCCTTGAGGCTGTTGACCAGAGCTGTGCACGTTTCTATAACAATGTACCTACTGGCTGTGGTGCAATACCAGTTGAAAACTTTAGATATTCAAAGGTATTCCCGGTTACGAGGTAACACATGGTTATAGACAAACCTTGACTTATGGATATAGCATTACGCATAACAGCACCCATTTGCTCTTCTTAAAGTTCATCAACACCATTCACCATTCATGCATAGAAAGATTAGAAAATCATTTGGCTCACAATTTCTCACTTCATTGAATAAGTTTTCATGAACTATTTTTCTCTGTATAGAAACAACTGTTTGGCCCATTTCTATCTTCCCGTCTCTGCTTCTCCATCTTTTTTGGCTATGAAAACACAGCCAATTTCAGTATCACTCAACATGTTCTCGGTACAATATACTGGCGCTCACTATAAACCGACACGCATATTGTACGTATTTGTCCGTTTCGCACAATATATTGCACAATCATCAACATTACCTCCAGATAGTTTACTTCTTTGCACAATCCCCGGTAACTGTGCAATAACATTGTATGTCTAAGTGCAGTCAACAATGTATTGTACAATACGTTTTACGCAATAATATTTCACGGCTTATGGGCTCATTTGTATACGTACCCACAGAAGTGCAAAATGCCACGTGATGGGCACAAAATAGTTATAAAAATGCACCTATCAAATTATTCTGCTCAATATATTTGCTTTGTTCAGGCTTGGTGATGAGGCAGGGGGAGGGAAGGATCTTTTATATTTGAACTATAACTATTGTTGCCAGTGATGACCAATTTTCTTGCTACGAATCTGTTTCGGTGCAAATCGCAGGTAGTGATATTCAGTCGATGCCCTAAACAGCATTTTCTTAATCGACAGTTATGCCGGCACATATGTGTTTTCTTCCCTCGCCGGTAGGGTTTGCTCGGCGCTGCAGAACTGCTATGGGTCGATTTAGTGATGTAGCCGCCAACTGCCCCATGTGCAAGCTCCGTAAGAAATGGATAATGGACAAGAGAAGCTATCCTCTCGCGGCCCGGAGGCATCTCTTCTCCAAGAAAGCACGCGGCAGACGGGAGGCATCAAGCGGTCAGGTTTGCTGCTTTGAAGGAGAAGGGTGTTGGTTGGGGGAGGGCAGCTGCGGTACTGTTGGTTCCCCCTTCCCTCAAGGCGAAATGACCAATAAGGCAGGGACGTGACCCGAATCGGGGTACATTTTCTGGCCACGGAGCGCGTAAGGGTTACGGAGGCGCCGCGCCCGAAGAAATGGGCTGTGAAGGGCATCAATAAAACATAACTCGGGATTGGATACGCTATATCTCCGCGGCACAGCCGGAACAATTGCTGCTTTCGTTCTTTAATGTGTGCCGGACTTCCTGACGCACGCTGCTCGTACTGTCGGACAATAGATTTTTAGTTGGTGGTTTATTTAGAAGGTGAGGTTTACGGAGTTTGCCACTTGGTCGCAGCGGAAGTCTAGCAACAGATTCTTCAAAATAAAGTAGATTTACCATTTAAAAATTTGCAACATTTGAGTTGATTAGCTCACCAGCAGTATTCGTTTATTATCTTTTAAATCGAATAATTCTAATGGAAACACTTAAATAATAATCGTTAACTTCCTACACTGTTATTTTAATTTACTATAAAACATACCAACAACACAATTTATGTTACATTTCTGGTAGGGTATCACTCCAAACTTTGAGTTAAATTGCAAATTTTCATGAAGTTACTAAAGGCAATCATGTCGGCAGAGAATTATTTATATTTGAGGTTATTTTTTAGCTTATTTCAAAACTAGTGTGGTTTATTTGGTTTTCAGTGCTTTCAAAAATAATATAATAATTAATGTGAGTCCATTAATTAAGTTCTTGTATAGTAATGTGAATTCAAAGTATGTATTTAGAAACAGATTTTACACCATTAATTTAAGGTGCAATAAAAGTAAGCCCGCAAAATCTACTGACCAAAGGAAACGAAGAAATGGAGGCCTAAATTAGAATTAAATTCCAACGCAAATATTTTTTTGCCAAGCAATCAAAATTACTATAATATTTTATTTTGATTTGGAACAGAACTGCAGCTCGTAAGCTTATAAAATACATGTTGACCGGATAAATTTTACATTAATTCCTTATACTTACACCAATGCTCTTCTATTAAGTAATATTCTATAATTTTATATGATTTTGTTGAGAACGAGCCCTACTATGTTAAAATACATTTTCGCTAGTTAAATCCCAAATAATTCAACACTAAAAATGTGTGCAATAATATTTTTAGTTAATACATAATTCACAGTTTACAGGTTAAACTGCAACAGTGCATCAATTACTGTGAAGAAAATATTTTCAAATCTGTAATAAGTTTCCCACGTTTATGTAAAGTAATTATTGGACATGTTAGGCTATTGCATGCATTTTATGGTAAAAATTGTAATTGTATTTTACAGTAATTTAAAGTCACATTAAAATCGATCTTAACAAAATAATATTTTTACAAAAACATCTTCTGTTTACATTTCATTTCTTTATGTATGTCCCAGAAAACTTCTAATTACAGTGCAGAAAATTATTTGGTAGTCATTTATATAGCAAAAATTGTAATAAATTACTATTTTTTATCAGTCTATAATTTTATTTCAGACTTTGTTTTGCGGTTAAGAGTTGTCGAAATAATATTTTGAATTAGTTTAAAGGTAGTAGAATGGAAGTTGGCTCATTCAAGAAGATATGTAGTATATTATTCGGGCAAAATGTTTGAATATTATATGCACGTTTCACTTTCGGGAACTTCTTACGAAACAATTTCTAGCCTGGTGCACTTTTCCAGAAAGCTCTTTCTCTGTTTAATAGAAAAATGTATCGTCATTTGTGTCGAAAAATAATGATACATTTACGAACTTTCAAATAAGATGTTTCAATTGCTTGAAAATTCTACCATACAGTTATACCAGTAATTTAGCGAATGTTTGTTGAATGATAGGGACACGTATACATTCGTTTAGCTACATATATATGGTTATAAATCTTTACTACAAAAAATCCTTTTTTTTTTTCTTCTTTTAAAAATCTCATGAAAATCACATGGGTTGAGTTTAGCTTTTCTTTACAATAGATAATAATATCTTATTACGGCATATTTTGTTTTATGAAATTAAGTCGCAATTGAATTAAAATTTCTTCTACATACAAACATGTTAATTAAATGTTTAAAATGTCCAAAAGTTAGGTTCCGCCACCATATTTCGTATATTTAAGATTGTCATATTATAAAACTCCTTTTTTTACTCTGTTTACCTAACGATGAAGGAACGACAATCTCAGTAGAGTCCTATTATTAAAGGAACATTTATTTCAGAACATATTTAAATACATTTAATTAATAATTCAATTTTCTGAGTACCGTTACTCCCATTACAATAACTTAACGAATCAATATAAAACACTTTATCGAGTAACTTTTCAATAAGCTATCACATCGTAGTCTAAGGGTACGAGTCACAGTTCTCGAGCACTAAAGCCCTCTACACAATTACACGACGCGACGCGATGTGGCGACACAACGAAGCGAAAGCCAACGACATCGCAAAGCATCGCCGGCAGTGCGTTTGGCAATGACGCGACGCGATGCGAGGCGATGTAGCTCGCGGAAGAAAAGTTGACATGGCCTGCCATCTGTGTGATGACATGTGAACCACATAGGGCAATTACAAAAATTTACTCGCAGAAGTACCGTACGTTATTTCCTTGGGTTATTTCAGTTACGTGAGCAGATTAAGTCGATTAGATTAGATTTATTTATATTTTCTACGTGATACATATTTTGCCAAATGCTAAATCCACAGTTCATTCTTTACACAGTATTTTATTAATATTTAAATATAATATTAGATCGGTAATTGACCGATAGGTCATAGTTGAATTTTTGAACACGGGCTAGTTACACTCGGGTTGAATTTCGAACAGCTTAAACTTGAAACTTTAATATTTATAAGCACATTTTATATTACATAAGCAAAATATGAGGCGGGATGTCAGATTATGTTCCTGTGAGGCAGGAAAATATGTGTCGCTAAATTAATATTCCACCCTTCGTTCCTTCCCTCTCGTTACTATTTTTCTCTTGTTTACAAACATCACAATAGCGATTTTTCTTATTTTTCGCATTCTTGCTTCTGATTGGATGTTGTCTTTGACGTCATCAGCGATATCGCCCGAGCGGCAAGTCAGCCTCGTCGCTTGATGAGATGTCGTGTGATGTCGCGCATCGCGAGCGAAGTAACTGTGATTGGCTCGTTTGGTGTGACGTCATGTCACATCGCGTCGTTTCGCGCCGCGTCGTGTAATTGTGTAGAGGGCTTAAGTAGTATACTTTTGTACCTTATGACACAGGGTTGGGGCTTGAGGCGCTGCGGTGCCATGGCGGCCATATTGGATGACATCACTCTCAAAATTTTACTAAATTTCGGAAAAAATAACACAAAAGTCAGAAACTATCCGAAAAAAAATCCAAATAATCTAAAAAAATCGAAAAACAATTCCCAAACATTTCCAAGGAAACCCAAAATTTCTGAATTTAAAAATCACAGGTTTCAAGCCTTATCCTCAAAGCAGCTTAATGACTCCGAAGAGTACCTATGTCAGATCGGGGACAGGAACTGATCTTAAAATTCAATTGATTCATTTTCAATATTAATTTTTTTTAGCTTCTATATTTTTACAAATAATTTTTCACATACGTTTAACAGTAAATGTCTTAAATACTGTTATTTACTCACACACATTTTTTGGGAATAATGCTTTCATAATTTTTATTATTTAAATATGTTCAGTAAATGAATCCAGTTATTTTTATTCTTTTAATTTTACAAAGTGATCTAAATGTTTATATTTATCAGTTTAAATTTAAAAATTTATGTTTTAAATATCTGATTTTATAGAATTAGTTTAAATATCGAAGTATTACAAATTACTTCTAATTGTAGAATATTTTTTAATGTTTATTTTTGGTTTCAAAAGTTTTTAAAAATACAAATAATTTTTATTCTTTGATTTTATGTGCATGTCATTGTATCGTGTAACGTCTTTATCCACTTTGATTTTTTTGAGTTTGGTATATCAGTTGGTTTTAGTGTAGTAGTTAAAACGGAAACATGCCAAATATGACTTTAACAAGCCATTACGCGAAAACTATGAGAGATAAAAAAATTTCATAAGAGCCAAATTTAGTCACATTTTGTGTCTAAAATAAGAAAAAAAATATCTAGTACAAATAAGAATAAAAAAATGGTGATGAAAATTGCGGTAGACTGTGCCCTTAAAGTATACTGCATATATTATAACAGTGAGTTTTACAATGTTTTTCATACAGATTTTTCACACATAAAACATTATAGTCACATAGCTTGAAGCTCCTGCTATGTCGGGAACATCACGCACCTTGCGCTTAAGACAATACGAAACAGGTTATGTACAATTCCTTCCCTGCGGTCGCTTATCTGTAGCTCTAAATGTTTTATACAAGACATGATATCTAAACTTTATTTACATTATCCCTATACTAACACACAGGCTTATTCACATTGACTACATCATCGCTTGTACATGCATGTCACACAAATCATCACACACACGCACACTACATCGTTAAATTTTTCTCAACTTAAGAATATTCGTCACGCAGCGTTCAAGCATGATGCATACATTATGTCACCAACATATCATCCATGTGTACTATGCTATACCACCTTATATCGTGTAAATAACAGAACTATCTTCAGCGTTTCCTTATTCATTTATAGTGTTTAACTTCACACATAACCCGTGCTTTTTAAGCCTGAATCATCAATTTCATAACCAAATTTGCTTGTCAACTTCGCTTTTTGTCTTTATAAAATAACCACCTGTAGTAAAATTAACCACATTTCCAATCATTCACAGTCCCATTCTTACAACACATAGTTTCTTTTTCAACGTATACCGAGGTGCTGCAACATTTATACATTGGACTTGTATTCGTGAACACCCAGGTTTGATTCCCAGTCCCAACCATCGTGATTACGGTTTCACACTATTATATATTTGCTAGAGGCGAATTCTGGGATAGACCCTTGTCATAAACCATCGTTGATTCATATCCTAGTTCCTGTGACAGTCAAGTCTTTAACGACCACTGCCGACGAGTCGTCTCTTCGAGACTTCTTCGCGAACCTTCATGATACCATCGTCACTCTTCGTGATTCTTCGCAACCCCTCCGCAAACCTCCATGACTCTTCATGACTTCATCTTGACGTATGCTCTCATACCTGCCACGTCACAATGCTGTAAAGTCATCTAAACAGAACCCACTTAAAATAAAATTGTGCATATTGAATGATAACGAAAATTATGGTATATTTTAAATCTATCTTAGTTATATCAGTCACAACTCAGACGTACTTTCTCAGGATTCACATTTGACTTCTGGGGTCGAACATAACCTTGCGATACCTATACCACTACTTACACATCGTAAATTTACAAGTGTACGTATTGCCGTATAATATTAATTTTAACAAATTACATTTTCAGCTATGTAATTCATAACTTGGACTTTGGTGGAAATTATTATGTAGCAGCTTGTTTCAATGCATTGCACTATGTGCACATCTTCAGTTTTGCATTATAGTCAGTGTTTGGATGTTTCAACTCTCAGCGTCTTGGTGTTCTGTCCTCAAATTACTGACGTGTAGTGCAGTAACCATATTCAGATTGGCAAAGTCAAACGAGTGACGTCTCTTCACAAATACACGCTGCCAGTAAACATGAAGCAGAACTACAGATGTTCTCGTAAGACAATGAAACAATTTGTGGCAACATTACATGCACAAATATTTAGTGTCCGTACTAATATGACATGCCCTCTTCATCAGGAAAGACCGAGGATTTCTCCACGCGGCAAGAATGTGTGATAAAACACTCGAGCCACGATTTTATGGCCGAAAGATTTTTCCATCGACTGTTTTCAGTGTTTATGTGTACATCTGCAGCTCTACTTCGTGGCTGTTGATTGGATGTTTTTAGTCTCACTTGTGTTGGGTTTCTACTGACAAATCACAGATGTATGGTGCCGAAATTATCTTACTGTGATTGGTGACATAAGAGTGCGTGGTGAATAACTCAACGCAAAAAAAAAAAAAAAACATCAGTTCAGAATTGTTGGTTTCTCGAAGCCAATTTGAAAAAATAAAATAAAATCATCAATCTTAAACAATCGTTTTTACTGTCTTTCTGAGCAAAATGTTTCTTGATTAACGCATATCTGAAGAACAATTTCTGACGTCGAAATATCGTACATTTAATTGCGGCGCAAGAGATCGCACGCTTAACAAATGGTTAATTCTGGATAAATGTTTGCTCATAAATTTGGCAAATATAATTATCCTGAATTGCTGATTTGTAATCTTTCTGCACTGACTTCCAAAAAAGTGTAGATCTCAATCGAATAATTCAGCGCTTATTTATACACCGCGCGCTCTTAAGGCAATGATACAAAATTGTGCAAAAAACTTTACACGACAAAATCGTGTATTTATCAATGGCGCATGACGGTGAAACCGAATAACGAAACCACCTTGTACGGTTTTTACTCGTAGTTGCTTTGTAACTATATGCGTGTGGCCTGCAATGGTGTAGTGGTTAAACAACTCGCCTCTCACATCCTCAACGCGCTTTAGAATCTGTGCGGATCACGTCCCGGTTTTCGCATAATGGCCTCTGAGTTTCCTCGTTGTTCTCACGTTTCACCTCCATGGTATTCCATCGCTGCGTAATACTCACATAATTTAAACATTCGCCAGTTCTCTTGACATAGTTAGGCTATTAACGTGGTCACCTCAGTGGACGTATTTTGCTGAGCGTCCAAGGCTTAAAAGTGCCGAAGCTACTAGTGCGACACTACACATGCATCATTACAATAAATCGCCCTTATAATACATTCAGTGGTGACCCTACCATTTTACGACGTAATTTTAAAGATAGACCTGTGTTGTTTCTCATATTACTTAAAAAAAAACTATTTGCTGAAAATTGTATACACTGAAACACCACCAAAACTCCCATTCTCGTTCGCTAGTAAATAAACTTCAAGTTCACGTTACCCTCATTCTACTGTTGCTATAGTAATTTTATTAAAACTAAAAAAGACAGAAGATTAATTTGTCTGAGAGTTTTGTTTAGGTGGTTTGTGCCGTGATATGTATTTTTTCCCAAGACAGTGAACAATACGGTTCGATTATTAAGTCAATTATCAAAAATTTCGAAAATTACATTATTAGCTGAATCCATAGTACTTACTGTCTTTAGAAAAATAACCAAAGGGGCGAAGAGCACTTAAAACAAATCTGCCAAACGGTTTTTTATATATTTGCTCTCATTTAAGTTTAAAAGAGTACACACACCAGTGTAACGTACTTTGAATAGTTTCCTACGTACATATAACTGACGCACACTCAGCAGTTTACAAATAAACTTACGTCGACCGAAGCTGATAGATGGCCAAGACAGCGAGCCACCTTACCGGCGTTCAAATGTGAAAATTTCGTAGTTTTATTTTCCTATGAGATAAGGTTAGTTTTGTAGACGTTACAAGTGACTGCATTGTCATTCTCTTGAAAGTTTTTCTCTTATAGTATTCTCATCATTGGGCTAACCGAAATGAAATAATTTACTCTTAAATAAGATGTCATGGCCTATTTGCTATAAAAATATCAAACAAAGGTTTTTTTCTATAAAAATTTGCTGAAAATAAAGGAGTTACGTTTGTTATTCAGTATTGTTTTGTAAATAACTCTAGTCTGTGGTTTAATAACTATTGCCAAACATACCTTGACATTTGTTTTTATATATACATTATTTAATGCTTGTAAGTTCTAAAATACCCTACACCAATTTTGCAGCCTGCATCGCTCTTCCAGCTCTGTTGCCGGTACGAAGCCCGGAAAAGTGTAGAGGGATCCAGAGAACTTTGTAACTGAACTTAAATTGCTAATTACTAATAACTTCATTCCATGGTGGCTACATGGACATTTTTAAAATACTCCTCTTATTCGAAGTTGTCCTATTCGTCGCTGTTCTGCTTGCCTTTGTCATTTTACATATCACACTACATTACCGCATTTCAGAAATACTTGCACTACCATTTAACTAATTAATTTTACTACACAACATATCTCTTACACATTACTTTACTTGTCTTCACAACGCGGTTCACAACCCTCTCGATTTTTCGCGTGAATTTCGTGGGTACTGTACTTTGTTTAATCATAATTTCGTGGGTACTGTACCTTGTTTAATCATAATTCAGATATAATATATTACTACGAGGACATCAGTTTTGGAAAGATGTAGTGTATTTTCGAGTTTGTGGAGTGGTAATGTGTTTTGCTAAAGAGCAATAATGCTTTATTTATAATATGAGTTCTAAACAAATAAGAGAAATTAATCAGAATAGTTCAAACTTCGCTTGAGATGACCTACTTGAAGCGACGACAAAATTTTAAAATTAATCCTCCACCCCCAGCCGAGACCCTACGAGAATCGAAGCCGGGACTTCCGGCAGTATTCTACCAACGCCGAAGGGAGGAATGAGGCGCAGAGCCGCGCATACCTTGCTGCGTCACGTCCCGAGCCACAAGCCGCTTATCTTGCCGACTTTGGGGCTGTTCCCCGGCGAACTGGCTGAGGGATGCTCCAGCAGCAGGAGGCTGGAAGGAATGTCGGGCTACAGCACACAGGGAAAACTTACCACACGCTCAGCGAGAAGTTAAGACCAGCACGCAACAGCTTAGCGTGTTGCACCTCGAGATGTTGTTGGCCGGCAAGAGTTTAGGTACAGCACTCCGGCCGCTTCACTGACGAAATTTGTCTTGTCGCTTCACGGTGGCCAGAGCATTTGGGTGGGGTCCTTCTTCACTTGGTTTATTTCGCAGCCAATTACGTAACATTACACCATAAGTAAATTAGCATTAGGTTACGAGAAGTAGTAATATGCTCCATTAATTTAGTTATGTTCAATAATTTAACGCGTTAATAATTGTAATCATACAATTGGACAGTGTTGTGATTCGAGTTCGATTCCCGGCGGAGTCGGTCCCCGGATTTTCGCATGTGGAAATCGTACCGGACGATGTCTCTCGCCAGCGGGTTTTCTCGGAGAACTCCCGTTTCCCCTCGCCCCTCTCAATCCAGGCGCTTCTCCATTGTAGGACTTATGCCGTCCTTCATAGTACGCAGATTGCCCACAAGCTCCCATTCATAATACCTGCATTCGGGGTGAAATAGCCTGGCCCTCGGGTTACCTACTTACGCGATATTTATTATTTACCTGTTTCTTTAACCAACCTTTATTATTAAGTAAATGTGAATGTTAATGTTAGCATAAGAAAAACTAACCGACGAAGAAGTTCTCATGTGAAAAAGAAACTAAAACGAAAAAAAAAAAAAAAACTGAAAACATATTACAGTTATAGTGACATTCAGAAAATAACATATTGTAACTTACAATCATATTTGTTAATATTGTACATTTGACAAAATAAAACATTTAGAATTATTTCTTCAGCAAACCTTATTAGTACAAAAACTGTTGAAGCGTAAGTATTATTCATGGACAATATTTAACATTTACAAACCAGAAAAGGCTTTACATTGTTCTATTTGTAAAATGTAATTGTTACTCTATTTAAAATCTTGCATAAAAATATTAAAGCACTAAACTTAAATCTCTTCTACTTAAAAAAAAATAACCTTGTTCCTGCAAGAATCTAAACATGATTTCTATGAAAAACTGGAAAATACGATCATTCTCTACGTAATTGGTTTTAATGTGATAATGTGTACAAATATTTGTAATATTGTGCGATATATTTTATAACTGCAACATATTTTCTATATCTTACTTTTTGTTAAGTTATCGTGTGTTGATTAGCCAGTAGTGTTCCACTCATATCTACATCCATTGTGCCAAATTTTCATGCGAATTTCATGTCGTCGTGTAATTACGTATTAATTGATGGTGTAACTATATTGTCTGTATATCTTTAAAATATGAAATATGAAGCTAGCTGTTAAATAAAACAACAAATACAAACAGCTTTATCCAGTCCACTTCGCTGAGGGTACTTTAATTGCAGAACCTCCTTGTTTGTAATTCATATTTATTTCTCTATTATAATCAATAACTTTCTTTTGTAGAACAAAAACATATCGATTGGAACTTTTGAGTTATTTCTCCGTGGTCAATATTCACTTTTCGGGAGTTATGTAACATTTTACTACTTTTCACACACGGAATTGTCGAATTTCGAAAAATCCTGAGTTATGTTTATAGATATTTAAGTAAGCTTAATTTTAAAGCAAAATCAATCTCGATTTCTCAAATAGTTTGGGAGATACGGATGATTAATTGAAAACACGTTTCATTTTTTTACCGGCTTTCAAGGACGAATTTTGAAAAATCCTAAAACTACTTTTTATACGTTACCTCGATATCTTAAGTGGTTTAAAAGAAATAGAGGATTTATTAAAAAACACGTTTAATAGCTTTTCACTCCCTTAATTTCCGAATTTCGAAAATCTAAAAATTATTAAATATGCATTTGCGTAGGTAATGTTTTGAAGTAAAAATATTAACAATATATCAGCAGGTTAGAGAGTTATCGAGAATTTCGCGAAAACAAGTTTTGCCCTTTTTCACACCTTTAGTTTACGATTTTCAAAAAATCCTTTCTTAGTGGGTACCTACGCCGTGAGGGAAAGCTACGTTGAAATTTCGCGTTTTTATATCCAACGGTTTGGGCTGTGCGTTGATGAGTGGGTGGGGGCACTTCATTTTATATTATAGGGATACAGTATGGTTACATTGGTAACGATCACGAATTTCTCGCAAAACACCGTAGACATTTCGTGAGACCAAATGTATAATTTTATGAAAAGTTCCCGAATATATTTAAATTTTTACGCGTCACTCGGTGGTACACATGTTAAATTCCCAATTTACAAACTAAGCTTAAACACCAAGACGATGTGGCCGGAAATTAGCTTGATTGTCAGCGCTGTGACAAACACGATTACAAATGTACGATTATTCAAATTAAAATTTCGCAACTGAATTATTTTCCATGTTTAACGTATTTTTTGCAAACTTAATTCTAAAATACACTTTTTTTAACTAACCATGCCGATGTAACACTCTTCTAGAAGTGTTAATATGAATTGTAGGAACTGAACAGCGCCTGGGTCAAGTACGAGTATATTCAACGGCCAAAACTCTACTTTTATCTAACTTTTTCAGTCTTTTTTTCGTGATCTTTACATAAAGACAGCTGCACGGTAATTATTTTTGGACGAGAATTCGTATTCTGTAATTAAAAAATGATGACGTGGCTGTCTTTTAAAAGTCACATTACTCTCTTTATTTAATTATCGTGTTGCAGTGTGTCGTAAAGGGGGTGTATTAGACAACATTATTGTACTTTCAGTTTTTGAGCTATAACATTTATTCAAATTGAATCATCAATATTTTCTCTTCGACAAAGCATAGGATATTTTCTTCATAAACTGCATGACATTAATTTGTCATGCAGAGTCATCGCAAGAGAATTATAGTTTAACTTCCAAGGAATCTCTTGTAATAATTCAAATAAATAAATTGTACCATTATTTATGTCAAGCAGTATACCAAGAATATATCCTATACTTTGACGAACAAATTTAGATAACACAATTTAAAAAAAAATTATGGCTCTAAAACTATGAAAAATATATATATAATTCTCTGAAATTCCCCCTTGAGAGTGTATGGTAGATAAATAAACGTTGAAAACTTCGATTTATTCCTATGGTTTTTTCGAAGCCAATATGGAAAAAGTACTCAATGACAATCCTAAATAATGGTATTTGCCAACTTAATGAGTAAATATTTATCCAAAATTACTAATTTGTTAGGCGTGATCTCTTGCGTCGCAGTTAAATGCACGAGGTTCCGGCGTCAGAGACTGTGCCTCAGAAGTTCGTAACACTGGAAACAATTTTGTTTAAAACGTTGGCTAAAACTATTGTCTAGGATTGCAAGTGTTTAATTTTCGTAAATTGGCTTCAAGAAACCTACAGTTGTATATTAATGCTTTTAGCGTTGAATTATGTACCACGCCCTCTTAAGAGTTAAAGAACATGACAATGACCGACAGTAAGTTACGTTATACAACGATCCTAGTAGGGTAACTAATCCGATTAAATGTAGCTTAGGATAAGAGGAAGTTATATTATTTTATATTCCCTAAAATTTTGTAAAACATTTAGTATATTTTAGCCCAGTGTATATAAACATTTATTGCCTCTGCAACAAGTATGTGTGTGTGCTGCCACCTCTTGACGGAGCTGTACACTAACACAGTACTAGTGCTACTTCTTCTTAGTGTAATACACTTACTTCCTTACGGAACGAGGTGGCACAACTGTAACACGTCGAACTCGCATTCGAGAGGACCCGGGTTCGATCTCCGGCCCCGGCCATCCTGATTCCGGTTTTCCATTGTTTCCCGTAATCGCTCCAGGCGAATGTTGGGATTGTTCCTCTACAAAGGCCATGGCCGACTCGTTTCTCAGCTCCCGTCATTACATCAAGTTGTGTCACCGTCTCAAATGACACGGCTGTCGAGGAGACGTAAATCGCAATTACATTATATTACTTGCTACTAGCAGCGAAGGCTTTTAGAGGCGAATGAATTTGACGTTAAAACTTTTAATAAGAAACCCGAAAAAGAAACAAATATATTTAAATGCTAGCCACCCGGCCGGAGCATTGCCTGCATGGCAATTGTGACGGAAAAACTATACGATTGCTTATCTTGTTAGTATGACATTCAGGATATGGCGAAAACACATTTTACGACTTCTCCACCCTTCCCCCCCTCAAAGCCTGTCGATACCTCACCATGATTATGAGATAATTAGGATATCGGAAAGATATATTTTACCTCCTTTCACCCTTAGAGAGTACCTACGCTGCAAGGGAAAGCCATAATTAAACGTTCAAACGTCAAATATAAAATTAACTCTTCTGCCAGTTGTCACTAATATGTATGTACGTATATAATATTACAGCAGTAACCCGTCGCATTGCCTTACACGGGATTCGAACCCAAAATCTTCTACCAGTGTTCCAAACAACTACGCCAAAATTGGTCGTCAGAATTCTTAAGGTACTAAATGTCAAAGAGTATGTATACCTACAGGAAAAAGAAGGAACACAATACTATTTTATATGGTTACAACATTCGCTGTATTTATGCACTAGCGCGCCTGTGTAGCGAACGGCGTAAAATGCGCATCCTTACAGTTTTCAAACACTTTGATGTGGATTCCGGACGTAGTACATTTTGTTTACATTTTGATGAGTTGTCTGAGCTTAACCTTACAGTAATAAACAGTGTCTTAAATATGTAAGAAAAATAAAACATTGAACTATTTAGGTAAAGTAAAAGGTGATGACTGATATTTGTATGGTGTAGCTTACATATTAAGTCAATATCGTTGGCTTATTCATTCTTGGCGACCGACGAAAATTTAGTTCATTGTGGCGGAAAAAATTATACCAGTTCTTATGAAAAGCTTACTATATGCAGTAATGTTGACAGAACATACAAATACCATATTGTATGATACACAATGTAAGTAATAAATACAGTCAAAATAGTGCCATTTTATTTATTTAATGTTACAGCAAACTAAATTAATAATATTACTAACAATATAGGTACCTTTATAAACGTGTTACGTCCAGTTCTCTGATATACCTGGTAAAACTCACAACATTTGAGAGTCTCAATTTAACAATTACAATATGCGGCAGCCACAAATATATCATTAGCTTAAATGAAAGTAAGTACTTTGAGAGCAATTTTCCAATATTGTTAAACTGAAACTTGCAGAAACTATAAAATTTGCTATCATAAGTTACTATCCATAAAACATAAATAAACAAATCACTGACATAAACAAGTCACTAGCGCTCCTGTCTAACGCGTGGAGAAACGTTCAACTACGAGTTTGGAAAATGTTGTACCATTTTCCCTATCTGAGTTACATCACCATACTAAATGTGTATAAACAACCCTGTGCCCAAAGATGTATACGTATCAATATGACGGAATAAGTAACAACTTTTAAATTAATTATCCGTGGTCTTTCCTGCTCTACAGGATTTCAGGAACATTTTACTTCTTTCCATCTTCAAAATGATCTAATTTTGAAAAGTCATGAAAATAGCTTTTTAGGTATTTACTTTAACTTAATTTCCATTCAAAAATCATATCACTTTCTCAACAGGTTAAAGAGATACAGAGGATTAATTGAAACCACTTTGTATTATTTGAATGCACTTGCAGGTTGAATTATAAAAATAGCCTGAAAATTCGTATTAGGAATATGAGCAAGCTTCAGTCTGAAGCAAAAATTAATTAGGTGGATCTGCGGGTTAAAGATTTATCGAGGGTTCATTGAAAACACATTTCACAATTATCTAAGCCTTTAATTTTTGATTTTCGACAAATTTTAAAATTAGATAATATGCATTTTTGTAAACTTGATTCTGAACTATAAATCACTTAAATTTCTCAACGTGTTGAGATGCTATCGATGATTAATTGAAAACACACTCCGCCTCATTCACTTCCTTAATTTTCGAATTTCGAAAAATTCCTTTTAGTGGGTGCCTCCGGCGTTAGGGGAACCCACCCTCAAAATTTCATGTCTCTATGTCCAGCTATTTGGGCAGTGCGATGATAAGTGAGTGAGTAGAGCACTTAACTTTATATCTACGTAGAGATAATTTTTAACCACTCTGAGAAGTGAGAAAATATAAATTAGTAAGTTGTGTGTAGTTTACAGAGCACAGCGTACAGTGTTGCCAAGCATATTGAGCGAGTGAGTGATCGAGAGATTTTGGTCAGCGCTTAGCATCGAAGTCTTTGGCGCATGTGAGGGATGACATGAGGTGAGTATGGAGCGGCGCCGGAATGGTGGGGCGGGGGAAACAGGAGGTCCCCGAGAAAACCCGCTGACTAACAGCATCGCCCCGACTCAAACCAAGAGGAGGCTGAGCTGAGGGTCTCAGTCGGGGGACAGGTCCGTGGGCGAGATCCGGGGATGGGTGGCCCTTGGCTCTCTCGCTAGCTTCTGTCTTCCTTTGGTAGGTGACATGGAGGCGCAGTTCTGCGTTCCGCGAAAGGGTTCGCGCGGTTCCAACAGACTGTTAGCTGAAGTACACTGCGTGGCAGAGCGTGATCTCTCCCCTCGCCCATGGGGGCCGGGCGCCGGGATGGCCTATG